>JAUTWP010036656.1:0-26868 GCA_033042655.1 Cyathermia naticoides
TGTTAAACCAGTTATGGAACCACTGGTCGGTGCAAGTGGAAACACCTACCCATTGAGCCTTGCGGAGCACTCACTCTCATGTGTCTTAAGCAGCCACCCAAGGGAGTTACAAAAAGTGGCTTCTTAAAACAGGTAGCTGCTTAACACAAGTTACATTGTACTAAATTAGCTGATTTGGGAAAAAATAAAGGTAATCTTAGAAGACATGTGGCTGCTTAATACAGGTGACATTTTGATCAGGTTTGAATGTACATGTATATAGTATTTACGGAAGAAACCCACTGGCGCTATATAGGCTATTCAGCGCTTGAAGTTTTATTCATCGCCAAACCTTAAACATTTATTTACTCGGATCCCTGGTAAAAAAAATCTTATTTGTTTTTTTTAAAATCCGATTCGACGAACATTTTTAAATTACTGTTGAAATATTAAAATTTATGTTCTTGATTTCAAATATAATTTTTGGCATGCTTTTCATGCTACATTTTAAATTTGATTTAATATCATGTCATTAAATTGATAAATGTTTAATCGTCGCAAATGGATGAAAGATTCTCGCAGCCACGTTAAACTTAATATTCACTCACGCTATTCATATTATATTAATTTCACTAGACAGGACAGAAGATACCAGATCCTTTGGCAATCAGAACCAGTGGTTGGAAAGGGAAATAGTCTCAACACAGTTTTGATCACGATGGCGGTTATGTTATGTATATCATACCTTTATTTGTTTATTGACTTCATCGGTTCGCTTGTCTTTCGACATTTTCTCTTTAGTTTTCGCTGATTTTCTGAAATAAAGAAAATATCGTATTGTGATTATTCAGCTGGCTTGTCATTATCAAGTTGAAGTTAATAAAAAAGTTTGTTTCATCTGTGCCATAAAATAGCCTACTCAATTAAAATTAGTAAAAATGGAAGAAAGTGGAGGTTATTTATTTTCAAAGTGGCGGTTATCTTGAATGCTTAAAGTGGCAATATCGTTTTTTTAAAAATATGTAACCATTTAGAATATATCTTGTACGGTACGTTTGATTGACACGCAACGCCCTCCATATTTCTGAGGACAAAGATTAGCCGTACTATATTTAGATCACGAGAAAAACGTGCTGTTAGAGAAATGGCGGTCAGAGGCAACCCGCTTCTATATTTAGATCACGTGATATCGAATAAACTCTACCACAGCAGTTAAAAGTAGCACAACTTGTGACCTTTGGACCGTCAAGTCAGAGGAATCATGTCGTCGATTTGAGTATTGGATTTTAGTAATGGACGATATTATTTGATAGAAAAGACGCACGAATTTAGTAAAACTGTAGTTTTGCTTGTATTTTTCATTAGTAAAAGATAATAAACTATAGAAAACAGACACTCCACCTTTAAAACCTGAAAATACGTTTCTAGTCCCTTAAACTTTATTTTTCTTCTTATTTCATGAGACCCCGGACCCGTGTTGGAAAGCCTACTCCATCCCTAGGGGGCGAGCTGAATTATGGAGGTTGAGAGGGGCTATCAGGGTGGGTATAAGTTAGGTTTTTATTATGGAAAGGTTAAAGTGTTACGAACATCTCCGACCCCCATTCCCCTCTATTTTAGGCACTTAATCCCAATGGAATTTCAAATTTAAATATCCTAAATAACACATACGCACGTACTCACAAAAAAACAACACACGCATGTACTTTAATATCGGGTGTTCAAAAGTTTATTATTTATTTTAGGTTTTCTAACCCACATTTATCTAAATTGCTCCCAAATTAACTTTATTATTCGGACTGAGCATTTAGAAGTTCCGACTAAATAAAATTATATTTAAATAAATAATAGCATCATATACTCCCCCCCACACACACCCCCGGCGAAGTCGATTACCATACCCATGATGAGCTTACTTGAACTCCGTTGGGGATGTAAGCATGTTTAAAAACCTTTTTCCATTCCATGCAGAAAAATATATTTATAAGGGAAATAATTACAATCTCGCTCCGTTGTTTAGTACAACAAGAGTTATCCCGCATGGAAAGATTTAAACGGCTTATTGCAGAAATCAATATGCAATAATGCCAACATAATTAAGGGCTAGTAGATATTTTTGGCATTTTTCTTTAAATAAACAAAAATAAACTTCTTCCATTGTAAGATGTCAACATACGATATGGCATGTTCTTAATAATAATAATGATTTAAACAACAATTTAGAGCAAACAAAATGACAAGTAATGAAGTATCTTTATGAACTAATAATTATGCCAAAAAATGTATACTGGCCCTTAATTAATTTTGTTGAGTATATTTTAAATACATAACTGCAGTATTTTTAACATTTAAAGTGGCAGTATATGGTTTAAAATATTTAACTATTTAGAATATATCTTGTACGTTTATTTGATGCGCACCACGCTCCTTTCTTCTCCTGTCCGCCAAGGCTGAGTTATACTTATAGTGCATTTCACATTACGGTACAGCAGATCATTACGGCAGAAGAATGGAGTAAGGTGGCTATCAAACAAACGTACAAGATATATTCTAAATGGTTAAATATAAAAATCCCACCAAAACACTGGAACTTTTAACAATTTTAGAGTAAATGACAGTTTTATAGCAGATGCACATTTATGTGATATAAAAACACTAGATTCTAAATACTAAAATACAGGAATTTTTTAATGTTAAACTTGGCAACAATATCTCAAAATTGGATGGGGGCCATTCACGATATCTGTTAAAGAGAAAAAAGTAGTTTGTTTTACTTAACGCCACTAGAGCACATTGATTTCCATCTTATCGGCTATTGAATGTTATACATATGACAGCACATGTATGCCACTGTATTTGATGAACCAGTTGTGAAACACTGGTTGGAACATAAAATAAGAGAAAACGGAGGGGATAATTAACGATAACATTATTTTTTTGGTTTAAATTTTGTTTTATAAAATGTTATAAAAATAAAGTTTGTTTTATTTAACTACGCCACTGGAGCACATTGAACGTCTAGTCATTCTTATAAAGTAATTTTGACACATTTCTTTTAGAGGAAACCCGCTACTGCTATATAAGCTACTCTTTCCGATAAGCAACAATGTATCTTTTAAATGCACTTTTCCATAGACAGGACAGCACATACTTGGCCTTTGATGAACCAGTTGAGCAGCACCACTTGGGACAGAAAATACCTCAAACTGCCGAGGATTGATCCTATGACCGACAACTTCAAAGGCGGGCATTCTACCGACTGAGCTACATCCCGCTCTGCTGTTAAGAGAGGGTTTATTAACATTGTGGCTTTGTTTAAAGTGGCAGTGGTTTTTTTTAAAAATATTTAACCATTTAGAATATAATCTTCTACGTTTGTTTGATGTGCACCACGCTCCATTTTTCTGATACGATACCGCTTGTACCACATTTAGGTCACGCAATAGCGCTACGACATAACGATTGCACCCACGTGGCTTTAGGATTTAGTGTATTTCTCGTGATCTAATTTAGATACAGCAAATCGGTGCGTTAGATGAATGGAGCGTGATGTGCATCAAACAAAACGTACAAGATATATTCTAAATGGTTAAATGTTTTTTTAAAAACTGACACTGCCACTTTAAATTTTGTATTATAAAATACACATGTATGTTACAAGGTTAGGAAAAAATAAAACAAAACTACAATTCATCGGTTTAGATAGTTTATTATTTCAAGTTTACGTGTCCTCATGTTTTCCTAAATGTAATAAGGCTGTACATTAAAACAGTACAAAATATAGTTTCCCGACAAGACTAGTAAATCATGTTTAGGAATGACCATGCGAAGAAAAGCAGCACATGCACAGTCTACGTATTACAAAATAGACATAATATTAGTTTCTATTGTTAAACAGATCAATTAACACTCACTGTATTGTTATAGCAAGTAGAGAAAATGATAGAAAAACATATACATCTATATATGTGTTATTACTATTAAATATGACCATGCATGTTTTTTGTGCTTATAATTATTTTCTATATACAATATAATTCATATTAGGAGTTGTACATGCTCAAAAGGGTGATTATAAATACATTAAACAATGTGTTTGCCTAAAAAAAGGTGTTTCAGTAAAGTTAGAATTTTTTTTTAAATGGCCAGGAAAAATGTTTTTTTAATTTATATATGTTTTTAACCAGCTACCAATTTTAAGATACAAATAAAAACACATTAAAATCAAATGTAAATGTAACAAAATAGTTAAATATTTAATTAATTTTTTTTTCTATGTTATTTTTATGGTAGGTTCAGATTAACTGAAACACATTTTTAGGTTTAAGAATTAACATATTTACTGCTATTAAATAAAGATAAAAGTTTATCAAATAATGCAACCCTATGACCTTCTACAACAAAAACACACCAGTGTAGGAAGCCCAGGTGTCTTCTGCATACACCATTGAGCGTAATTGTAAACAAATCAATATCTTTTTTGAACAGTATATATATATTTTTTTTTAAATAAAAAACAAGCTTATTTTATATAATTTTGATGTGGAATTACTGACCTAGCCAAAATACACAAGGCCACCATTAATTTCGATCCATGGAGGTAAACAAATACATTTAGACCTTGCTTATAATAATTTTTATGATAAAGACTGTGCATTTTGAATTCCATATTTCTGTTTCTCATTTGTTATTGTACTTTGGTAAACAATGTGTAGGCACTATGGAGTTATGAAAATAGCTTATTGCTGTTATTACTACAGCAGTTGCAAGTTCAGTGTATATGCCATACACTGCATTATGCAGTCAACACCGATACCATACAATGTATTTAATACCGATACCATACAGTTTAATTTTAACAATGATACCAGTTTATTTTTCACATTTATACTATACAGTTTACTTTTGTCAACAATGATACCACAGGGCTCGAATTTAAGAATTTGTAATCCATGGCTATTTTGAAATCTTTTGGCCGTGGGTGAAAGACTCAGACAGAAATTTTGTTTCAACCTACGGCAATTTGTTAAAACTTAACTTGTGCAACAAATAAATATAACAGAAGTTATTTTACCACTGGCTAAAAATTGCCACCGGCTAAGCACATCACGTACGGCAATTTATACAAAACCAGTGGCTATTACCGCCGGTGGTGTTGTTAAAATCGAGCCCTGATACAATACAATTTCTCTGTAAAGTTTGCATGAAATTTAAATAACTGTCATGAGATCATTCACTCTGACATACAACACAAACGACGTAAAACTAAAATTTAAACTGGTTTTCTCTTTATGGTTTTTAATAAACATTATGCTTTCAAATACTTTCAGTCTACAAGCCAAATGTGTAACAAAAAGTATTAAATGTTCAATCTATATTGGTTTCCTTCTTAATTTATTAGGAATTGTTTTGTCATTTTCAAGTTTTTAAAAACAATTCCACATAAAAAAAGCAAAGACAGTACAGCAAACAAATGAAAGAGTAATGTTTGTTTTATTTAACAATGCCACTAGAGCACATTGATTTCATCTTATCAGTGGCTATTGGACGTCATAAACAATGAATATAATTTATTAGTAAATTTGATTATTATGTATATATTATATGTAAAATTATGCATTAAATAGATCAGCGTACGAAAAATGTACAAATTATTTAAATGATGTAAACTTGAGATGAATATTTAAGATAAAAAACAAATGTATATGTGTAACTGTAAACAATACAAATTTGTGTAAGTCTAAACAATAAAAATGTCTACGTCCAATTTTAAACAACACAAATGAGACCGCATAGCATGATGATCATATTCTAGTGGTTTTAACAAACATTAATTTTTTAAGATTAAGATATAGTTTAACAACACCCCAGCACAAACAATAAAATCAGCTAATGGATGTCAAACCAACAAATATTAATTAGTCGGTTTAACAAAATATAATGGTTACATTGTAGTAAAGAAAAACATACTTGAGACAAGGTTACAGTAAAACTACTAAAAACCAAACGGTGGCTAGTAAATATAAGACATCCCAGTTTTAAAATTATCAAGAACAATTAAATCAACATCAAAACAGGATTCCCACAATAACCATTTTGTCATCATTTTTTTTTCCAGAAAAAATTACATATTTTTCTTCACAACAATTACATATTTTTCTTCACAAAAATTATTAATTATTGCTTGTTTTTCCAGGAAAGAAAGACGAATTTACTTCACAAAATAGTAAGTATTTTATCATATTTTCAGAAAAGAAATTCATATTTTTGTTAATGACACTGATAATTATGTTTGCCTTATTTTTTCCAGAAAATACAATTTTTTTTTTTAAATAATAATTATTTTGTCATATTTTTAGAAAAGAAATTCATATTTTCCATAACAAGAATGATAATAAAATGTATGTTTGCCTTGATTTTCAAGAAAAGAAAGATGAATTTTCCTTGACAACAAAAATTACATCCATCACATTTTATTCAGGAATAAAAACATTTTGTTGATAATTATATTTAACTTTTTTTTTTGAAAATAAATAAACTTTTCTAGACAAGAATTATGGTTTCCATGGAAACATGTCTAGAAATGCCCAATTACAACAATTTTTCTTGAAAATTGCTCTAATTAATATTTGACATTATATGTAGGAATCCCATCGATCTTCTTGGCTAATCTGACCATTTACTTCTCATATTTATAATGTAATAAAGTCCTAATTAATTATTAAATAGGATTTGTCAATTAATTCAGGGTTTTTTTTAATTAAAGATACAATAAAAGTAGTTGACTAACATGAATGGCTGTCACAGTATTAACAATGTCAGGAATGGCATAAACCAAAAAAGTTTTGATTTGGGTATTAATCTATTGTCAAAATCAGAATAAAAACACGTTTAAAATATCAAATACAATACACACAATTATAAAATTATTTTAATTATTAAAATTTTTATGCAGTTGCCAGAAAAAGAAAAAAGGCAACTAACAAATTTGATCATTAACAACAAACCAAAAAATCCTTATAGATTAAAATATTTTCACAATTATTATAATAATATGTGTATGTATACAAATATTTTACTTTTTTTTTTAAACCATTTAATTTTTTATTGCTATAAATAAATGGACTGTTCCTGGGGTCATTGTGCATAATTATAAATAAATGGACTGTTATTGGAGTCATTGTGCATAATTATAATTAATGTTTTAATCAAACAACACTAGTTTTAAATTAATATGCATAACAGTTGAGGCATTTATCACTTACAAACTATTTTCAGGATGCCATTTTTTTAAATATTGTAAATTTATATTTTGTTTGCTAAATTAGCCTTTTTATCTTTTTTCTTTTTTTAAATCTGCAATTTAAACCAAATCCTTTTATCTAAATTACAAAAAAAAATCCTGTAATAATAATAATTAAAAATAATAAAGTTTATAAAAAATGTATAAAAGGATGTTACTTTTTTGTTAGTAGAATTATAATTATTTGACTGGTTTTCTCTATGAATTTTATTTTAAAAGTAAAATATGCTTCATACTGTATATGACAACCAACTATGTAATGTCTATCAATGGCGTTCCACATTGTACATATATATATAACATTGCAATAACAGCAACACTTTAAAATGTTAAAATTACAGAACACAAAATGTATATATATGAAATAAAACTAAGCTCAGCAAGTAATATATGAATTTAAAACACGTTAAGATTTATCACACAATTTCATTTTAAAAATTCAAAAAATCTCATATTTTGTTTCATAAAAAAAAAATCAAATTAATATTTAATAAAATCCTGAGAATTTCTAAGCCATTAATAAAAGTAATGATTATGCCGGGTAACTAACAAACAACGAGGAAATCCAGCCTGCGTAAAACAACTACCATATAACTATCACAGGCGATGTCATGCAATTCAAACAAGAGCTAAACTACCTCGGTATTAAAATAGATTCACAATAAACAAATTATACACCACAAACAGTTCCGGACCATTTCTATACAATAAAATATTCACTTTCTGGCCATTTTATATCCATAACATTTTACATGCCATATCTATACAATTGGTTTCTGACAATGTCGTATCTACACAATAAAATATTCATTTCTGACAATGTCGCATCTATACAACGGCTCAGTTTCTGACAATGTCGTAAACATTTTATAAAATAAAATATCGGTTTCTGACCATTTTATCTGTATACAATAAAAACCCAGACATTTTCTCACCATCTCATTTTCACACAATAAAATCTCATACAATTTAAAATGAACGCTAATGTTAAAAAGCAGATAAAAATTTGTTTAAAAAGAAATAACCCAGGATCATATTGTGTGAGAAATTCACGTTTGTCACAAAGTTCTAAAACTATTGCTATAGATACAGATATTGCTCATCAATTTACAATTGCTACAAAACAAAATTTCTTAAAATATTTCTTGATGACATAAAAGCAAAATTAAATATAATTTGGATATTTATTTAACATGGACAATATTTATTGTGTTAAAATAAAATACAACAACAATCTTTTATTTACTTTATCAGATTATTGATAAATAAGCAACACATTTTTTGTTTGTTTTTCAACAGTGCCGACTTTGATAACGTATTGAAGGATATCTTAGTTTTGGCAATGTACTTTTGTGGAAGATTTTGGCTATAGCCAATTCTTTTAAACACACCTCACCTACCAAACTCTAAAGTACAATATATTTTTTTACTATCATACATTTCCCCCAACTTCTGAATGAACCTTATAAATAAACTTCTGTGTGCAGAGGCTAGAATTAAATGAATCACGGCAATCTCGAATCGGCTATTTCATTATTAGCAAAATAAGCCAAATTCTTGAAAAATGGCCATTACTAAATATACATTTTTTCCTATAACATTTGTTTCGAAACCTTTATAATGGTTGGAAGTTATGAATAAGATTACCAAATTAAATAATTTGCTTATAAAAGTCATCTGTTTTGCATGGGAAGTTCCACCGGTTTACAGATTCACACCCGGACGTGAAAACCGAGATGACATAGTTATTTCCTATCATAATTCTCTATCATACAACTGTATAAACATACAAAAAATGAACAATTATGTACAAAACTGTCGGACAACATAGGCGGATGATAAAACTCAAATGAGAAATACAAACACACACTGTGCACCAAACCTAACTATTCAAACATTGTCTGAATGGTTGTAACTTCACATGATTATGCTTATGTTACTTGTTAGGACTATAGCAGGGATCCCAGACGATAACTAATCTTTTATTAAAGATAATTCATTTCAAATGTAACTTCACATGATCTTGTTTATGTTAGGACTATAGCAGGCCTCCCACACGATAGCTCATTTTTTACTAAAGATCATTTTTACAAAAGATAATTCATTTTAAGTTTTCCTAGAATATAAACATTCTGATACAAATGCAGATCAACTGCTAACGCATCCAAATCCATCCTTATTTATCTTAACAATTCTGCATTTAAATCTTCTAATTATTTAGCCTCTTACAATAATGGAATAGTAGAGCACTTGTTTTCATTTATCATCCAGTTTAAATCCTTTAAAATAATAATAAAGAAACCTGCAGAAAAAGAATTTATAAAATAAAAATAAATGCCTGTTTACCTTCTATTCATAATAAGACATACTTGAAGATCCCATTGTACAGCCTTATATCAAATAAAATAAATAAAAAATATTTCTCAACAAAAAAGGAATATTTGATTTTAAAAAATAAAAATGTCAACTCAGGGATGAAACTTTTCGTTTTCTGCCAGTGTGTGTCCTATGATTTTAACAAGTGACAGAAAAAATACATGAGTAAGATGAATTCCATTAAAGAAAAAACACATTAATATTATACATTATAAATATAACTGCTATTATACAAATGCATATAGTGACTGGCCTTGTGGGGTAGGGCTGGTGATAGAAAACTTATTTTAATTTACTAACATAAAATTGAATTTTGAGAGACAGATGTAAAAATATTCTCACAACTGAACACTGGTTTATAAAATAAATTTCAACCCCTGAGTGACAACACAACTGCTGAACTAAACGAAGGTGGTAAACATACAATATTAAGTCTTGTCCCCCACAAGAATGATTAAACTTCAATCTTTATACCTATATAATTGAACAAATATAGCAAACATGCTGGTTGCATGTAATAACTTTCACTTGCACGCACTACAATGCATAGAAAAGTAGTTTGCAATTAACAAACGTATTTGAATTAAAACATTAAAAGAAAAAGGTTAAAGTGGCAGTTAGAAAATATCTTGTACGTTTGATTGATGTCCACCATGCTTCATTCTTTTTCAGTAACAATGGAGTGCGGTGGACATCAAACAGACGTACAAGATATATTCTAAATAGTTAAATATTATTTAAAAAACTTTAATAAAAAATACAAAACACAAAACAATGCATCACACAGCATTCATTATTACTAACATACAGACACGTTCCAATACAACATGCCCCAATAACCTCTACAGACATACCTACAGACATGTCTCGATACAACACGCCCCAATAACCTCTATAAACAATACAATAACAAAAACAATCCATTGTGTAAAATTCTATACAGATTTAAAAAACCAACTATGTCCATGACACTTTAAGAGTTATGCAGTAAAAGCTTTGTCCAGTTGCTATATATAAAAACGACCATTCTGCATAGAAAATGTCATTCATCTAAATACATACAAACTATTTATTATATATAAAATAGTTGTTAAATATTTCATTTTTGGGAGTTTTCATATCTACACAAAGCAAGGTTCAACTCTATATTTAAATATATGTATACTGAAGCTGAACCCAGCCATCGGTTTAAAATTAATTTACAAAATCCAACAAGTTTCCTCTAAAACAGAGTTATCTGTTCTTGATGACTGGCAACCAGGCGCACAGTGGACAGCACAAATGAGTTCGTTTCCATGGAAATGGAGGTCATCGTAGATGAGGAACTTTAGTAGTACTGCGACTGGGGACTGACCTGAAAAATAAACAAAACATTAATACAGATTGACAGATAGACAGACAAGAACATTAATGCAGATTGTTTTAGAGGAAACCCTTTCCTTCCACATATGCTACTCTTTCCAATAAGCAGCAAGGGATCTTTTATATGCCAAGACCTTTGATGAACCAGTTGTGGATCACTGGTTGGAACAGAAAATAGCCCAGTTTGCAGATGGGTCTACTGAGAAGGATCAATTCGATGACCGACTGCTTCGAAGGCGGGCACGCTACTGAGTGAGCTACATCCTGCTCTCCTACTGAGACAAACAAAATGTTTCTATTTCTAATACATGAATAATATTATTATTATTAAATAACTCATTACTCTCCTACTCACTGACAAACAAAATGTTTCTATTTCTAATACATGAATAATATTATTATTATTAAATAGCTCATTACTCTTTTTTTTTTGCATTTCCTTTTCATCAAGATTCATTGAAAACGTATTTAAAACATACACATATGCATACCATTCTTGTAAAAGATGTCAACTTATTTTACTCATTTCTAAAATCTAGAAAAACTAATAAAAACCAAAAAAACAGCAGAAGTTTACTTGCTCAAAATTAATAGGTATGGAATTTATTATTTGATAAGGCAAACATCCTGAAATTGTTATGTTACAAATTAATGTATTACAATTAAAAATCAATTCCATACCTATTAATTTTGAGCAAGAAAACTTTCTGTTTTTATGACTGTATTTACATGATGCCAAAGCATTATGGTGCCTGGTAGTTTAACCTAATTCCCCTGTACTGAAAACCAATTTGAAAACCCTGTAATTCTAAGAAACAAGATCATGTAGTTTACTGGTTTGAGCTGACTAGCAGGTTGGACTGTCAGGTTCTATGCTCCATGTACGTATACACAACATACCTATTGTTTGCCCTGTTATTTAGTGTACAAATGTAATAAAAGACACAATTAAAACTGACTTAATGTTTGTTATATAGTAAATTTATTATAGTAAATGTAAGATTAAGTTGGAATGTAATAATTAGTCATTTGTGATTTCATAGAATTTAAAAAAAAAACATTACTATATTGTTATTCTGGTAGCCATAATGTGATACCTAGTTCTTTGATATCCCAATATAGTCTTTAAAGATTGTTAGAATAATTTAATTTTTTTATTATGAATAATACTTAAACTTACAGTGGAACTTTATTTTTTTAAAATGTCATAAATAAAACGGAAAAAGTTAAATTATCTCAAGGAAAGGAAGGAACCCATGTTTAACAACACATGTCTAATTTCTATTAGGTGTAGCACAATTTGTAATTGGTATAATGTATCAGAGTATAACACATGGTCATTTGAAGAAACATGCTTCCATAAAAACTACTTTTTTCTATAAGCAAGAAAGGATCTGTATGTGCAATTTCCCACAGATAAGAGACTATATAAACATGCAGTTATGAAACACTGATAACATTAGAAATAACTCAATGGGTTAACGAAGACAAATCCATAGATGGGTCCACCAAGAAAGATTAATGCAATACGATGTCTCAATGCAGGGCTCGAATTTAACAGAGGCAATTGCCACTGGTTTGGTATAAATTACCATAAAAAAGAAGTGCTTCATTGGTGGAATTTTTTAGTAACTGGCAAAATAACACTTTTGTTATGTTTATTTGTTGCAAAAGTTAAGGTTTTAACAAATTGCCATCGGTTGAATCAAAATTGCTGTGGTTTACAGATTCTTAAATTCGAGCCCTGCAATAAGATGTCTCAATGCATCTCAGACAACTTGAAAAAAATAAACTCTGATGAAACGACCAGCTATTAATTGACAAACGGAAAAAATGTCCTATATCATCTACAACAAAACCTTGAAGATTCTTTCAATCACCTGAGCGGATACTTTTAACAGAAAGGGATTTTTTTATACACTGAGTCAAACAGATAGGAAATCACACACAAAACTTGATATGGCAGATATGGGGTGGGGGAGTAAAATGCTTTCTAAGAAGCACAGTTTAAATGAGTGGTTTTCCTGACCGGACAAAATTTTAAACTGTGTCTAGGAGAGGTCTGCTATAACAGCCTGACTCTGAACATAGATGTTAAACATGATATCCTGTCATGTCCTGAAAGAATGGTTACTTGGTTAGAAAATTTCTCTTGTATGTTGATGCTATGACATTTATTTAAACATTTAACTGAACATTAATAAAAACACTGGCTTTTTTATAACTACAGTGGAGTCTGTCTAAATTAGATTCACATTGTTCCAACACATTATGCTGGTTTAGAGAGTGCTGGAATAGACAGATTTCATCCACTTTTATGGAGTTGGACAGGACGGGAAATCATGCTGGTTTACACAGAAATCTGGATTAGACAAATGCTGGTTTAGACAGAGTGCTGGTATAGACAGATTTCATCCAGTGTTATAGGGCTGGACAGGACTTTGAAATCGTGTCAGTTTACACAGAAATCCGGATTAGACAAATGTTGGTTTAGATAAAGAGTCCAGTGTACCATACATGGTCTAAGTGACTGTGTTCTGTTCAACATACTACAACAGAGTGAAATGTTTATTTGACTACTACAACAACATCGTGGTGTAAATGACTACGTTCTGTGTTGAACATATTACTACGACAGTGTGAAATGTTTGACAACTACAACATTGTGGTGTAAATACTGTGAACTATGTTCTGTGTTGAACAACTACGACATCGTGGTGTAAATAACTAAGTTCTGTGTTGAACATACTAAGACATCGTGGTGGAGTGCAAAACGACAAGGTGACAACAGTTAACTTACTGTGTTGTTGGATCTTAAGTGATATTTGTTTGGCCAGGCGGAGATGTATTCAGTTGAAGTTTTATAAATGTCACTGGAGCTAGAAAACAGGTTGCTTTTATAATCCTTTGTCTTAGGGTCGGAGTAATCAGAGTACAAATCTAGGCTACGTCGAGCCGAGCTAAAAATGCAATCAAAACAAACATCATAGGTGATGAACGCGAACATTTTACACTTCTTCTCCTGGTTAAATCACAACAAGCCAAGCAACAACACTAAACTACGGGGTTTATAATTCATTTTTAGTATCAACATTGAAGTTTAATTTCATGCAAAACATTTCCTGGTGTCAATTTCTTTCATTAATTAACTTAAGTCAGTAAAGAACATTGTTAATATTAATTCCATCACCTGTTAAGACTTTGAAATAGACTATAGAATAAAATGTCAGTTTCTACTAAAACAAAAGGTTTTCATGTTATTTGTTAATGTATATTTTACCAATGTGCATGCAGTCAACGATTACACAGAAATGTACATGCCAGTAATACATGTACAAACAATACATATTTAAAGATAAGATTATGTTTTAGAACATCTGATTAGCTATAATTGTAAACTGATTTAAAATCCTACATTCATCCTAAATTGATTAAGGTAATTCCACGGAAAGTGAATTTTTGTTGTTGTGTCAGTTAAAAGTAAAACACTATTCAATCACAATTATATTTCCACTAAGATTGTTTTGATGATTTTGTTGAAAAAAAAAGTGGTTTGTTTTGTTTAAGGACGCCACTAGAGCACATTGATTTTGATGTTATCAAGGGTTTATTGTGTTTTGTAGGTTGACAAAAAGTCATACAAGACTGAGTTATCATGAAACAACGAATGACTGAATTTTACTAGTTTAATTTAAAACTGAAGTCTCATCCTGGGGAGATTGGATGTCGTGCCCACAAGATATGTGCTTGAACATCTATGATGATGTAAGCATGTTAAACATCTTTCCAGTTCAAGAATAATTTTAATATTTAACAATTTACAAGTCTATTTCTCTCGTTAAATCTATTAATCTAGGTCGCATACAAGCAAACTGTACAACCTATCCCTATGTTCTGTATCACACGCTCAAGGGAAATTAAATTTGAATCAATTCTGCTGTCATCTTACATTTTGAATGAGCACAAATAGATTAACTGTAACTCATATATCTAGAAAACTAAGTTGGATCTAAATCCATCTCCAATCCCATGAGGCTAACTGGAACTGTTTCCTCTAGTGTGACCGTACCCCCTCTGTTCCCTCCCACCTTGTTCTGTCCCTGACGCAGTGGATAGCTTGAACCATAAATGGTACCCAGTAGAAGTATTTGCTATAACAGCCTGGTTCTAAACGTTGATGTTAAATAACAATATCTGACCTGAATCTAAATCAATATTGGAAGAAGGAAGGAATATGGAATGAAGTAGTCCAGTACAAATATGTATGAATATCACAGCAAAGACTTATAAATGCATGTTACATGGTGTCAGTACAAATATGTATGAATATCACAGCAAAGACTTATAAATGCATGTTACATGGGGTCAGTAGAAAATCAACACAAAAAGCATTATATTTTTATATAGTAACACATCAATGAAGTTTACATAACTTATCTTCGATGTTTTAGATGAAAGCTTAGTGAAACAAACTGCTATGGGTAATGACTTAGTAAAACAAACCATGAACTAGTAACATTTCCACACACTAAATAATCAACATTTTAAAGTTAAAGAATGTAGTAAAAGATGATTAAAAATGGATGAATTATTAACTGGATGTTTAAAGGTGTGTGCACAGATATTTGATTCTAACTTGTAACAGCAAATTATTTTTCCACTACATAATTTTAACCAAAAAGAAAACATTCTGTTAATAGTGTTATCTCATATTGTGAAATCACAGAATTAAAGACTTAGAATTTATAGTGATTTTAGTCCTATGGTAGCTTCATGGAGCATGAACCTTGTTAATGTGCTACCCTGACAATCCAACCTGCTAAGACTATTAAACCAGAGATAATATTATAATGATTTCCGTAATCTTTGTATGTCACTGTGCATGAGGAAACCAGGAATATTTGTCATTCTGACAATCTAAAGTTTTAACTGAATTTAAAGGTATAAAAACAGCAAAATAAAAGTTAAAACAAACAACAGATTTCAAACATCTTCATTCATTTAATGTTTATACATGTTTGAGTACTGCTGAAATCAAAAGCATGATTCTAAGGGGAGCCCGGGACTTATCAGGGTCAAAATCCTACATTTTGAACATTCCTGGATTGAATTAGGTCTAAAAATCGCAAATAAACTATTTTTGAAAGTGAATTAGTAAGTAATATGATGAATTTATATAGCAAAAAATCTACACAATATTTTTAACTTTGGCAACAAGTAACCCCACTTGTACAATAAACTAAAATTATTTTAAATGCAGATCTTTACTTATCTGCCTCTAGAAAAAGGGCTATTTTTTAAATATATATGTTACATTCATAATTTGGGATGTATGGCATAAAAATTATAATTCATGGCAACTAAGTTTCTAGATTTTACTTGCCACTGAGCAAACACATTTAGAAAATAATTTTAATTTTTGGCATGTCAGTTATGATTTACATAAGCTGAACTTTACATCTCTAGGATCTTTTTTATTTAACTGCAGCAAAACAATTTTGTATTCTCCTTTTATAAAGCAAACAACAATTTTTATCATTGACCTTATCAGACACATAAATTTGCATAAATAATGTTTTGTTATGCTGCATCCAGGAAAAGAATGTTTGTTTAATGACACCCCAAAACATTGGGTTTTTTAATCAGCACTTGGTTATTACTAGTAGGTGTCAAACATTAATCCGTTGTGGACAACTGGTTGGAACAGCTTTTTTAATTTAACTTATAAAACTTTTAGATAGAATATTTATTAGTAGAACATGTATAGTAATTAGTTCAATATATGCAGGGCTCGAATTTAATTATTTTTTTGACCATGTGTAAAACTCACCTAAAGCAATTTTGATTCAACCAATGGCAATTTGTTAAAACTGAACTTTTGCAACAAATACATATAATAACAGAAGAGTTATTTTGTTATTGGCTAAAATTGCCACTGGTGATGCACCTCACATATGGCAATTTGTACAAAACCAGTAGCAATTGCCGCCGGTGTCGCTGTTAAATTCGAGCCCTACATGTAAACTTCATCAACTTTTGTGAGTAAAGAAAACCCATGCAAACATGCAACACATCAAAACATGAGTACAAATTACACGTTAAAACAAAACAACGTAACACAATTTTCAAAAGAAGAATACATTAAAAAAATAAAATAAAGTTTTAAAATAACGCAGTAACTTTAACTCACATACAAATGTTAAGATGCATTTCGGTAAATATGTTTTGGTCTGTTAATCAAAAGTAAAATACAGCGTTATAAGTCACAATATATTGATACATGCTTTTAATAAGTATTAACAAAAATAGTGGTCCGAATTTACGAAGCCTGTTTTTCTCTTACGCGCATGTAACTACATACATTTGCTATGCTTAAACATTTATTTTTTTAACAAAAACACGCTTCATAAATTCAGACCAGTTTGTTTTATTTATCAACGCCACTAAAACATATTGATTTTTTTTTAATCATCTTTAGAAATGTAATTTTTAATTATAATTTAAACTGATTAGGAAATGAGGTAATCGTACAGAAACAAGTACTGTTTTGAAAGTGAATTAGTTTTGTTTATATTTTATATTAGTAAAAATCTGTCATAATATTGGGAGAAAAGATTATAACTTTAATACATATTAGATACATGCAATTAATTTAGTTAAACATCTCATTTCTAATAACAATTTAAATTTGTTTTGAAATGAGGTAATTAACAAAAATAAGTACTGTTTTGATATTGCACAAATTGTTAATATTTTAGATTAATAAAAATATGTTATAAACTTAGGAGATATTATAATTCTAATACATATCATTAAATACATGCAATTAATTTATTTAAAAATCTAATTTTTAATCACAATTTAAATTACTTTGAAAATGATGTAACATTACAAAAAATAAGTACTATTTTGAAAGTTAAGTTTTGTTTATATTTTAGATAAATCTATTATGAGATAGGGAGAGGATATTATGGCTTTAATAAATGAAATACATGCAATTAACTTAAACATTTTTAATAACAAATTATGCGAAAAAAAACATCTCAAATCCTTCATTCGATAAAACGACATAAATGCAAAATTGTGCGCAGACAGACGCAAAATAATAAGTTATAATGGAATGCATCACAGTTAACAAAAAATGACAATAATGTAATTTTAATAACACAGTGACTCGTGTGAAATTCAACCAGTTACCGCTTCTCTGTGGTGTTTAGGTTATAGCAATCTAGCCAAACATTACGTGAACCAAGAACAAATTGCAATAGGTTTGATGGTTTTATATTAAGATAACCCCACTGAATATTACACAATGAAACCCCTCTAAACCGGACACCCATGGGACCAAGTAAAATGTTTGGTTGTCTGTTTATAAAAGTAAAACAAAGGCAACATGTGTGAGTAAAGGTTTAGACAGATTTCATCCAGTGTTACAGAGCTGGGTGGAACTTAGATATCATGCTGGTTTACACAGAAATTTGGATTAGACAAATGCTGGTTTAGACAGATTTAATCCAGTGTTACAGACCTGGGTGGGACTTAGATATCATGCTGGTTTACATAGAAATTCAGATTAGACAATTGCTGGTTTAGACAGAGTGCTGGTTTAGACAGATTTCATCCAGTGTTAGAAGTAGCTGGATAGTACTATGAAATCATGCTGGTTTACACAGATATCCAGATTAGACAAATGCTGGTATAGACATAGTGCTGGTATAGACAGATTTCATCCAGTGTTACAAAGGTGGACAGTACTTAGATATCATGCTGGTTTACACAGATATCCAGATTAGACAAATGCTGGTTTAGACATAGTGCTGGTTTACACAGAAATCCAGATTAGACAAATGCTGGTTTAGACAAGAGTACACTATATTTTGTTTTTATAATTAAAGGGGTTTGGTCATTACTTAAATTTAATTTTATCATCAAAAAACAATCTTTGGGGATTTTATAAAATTGAATATATTAATTTTGTATAACATAAGATGTATATATTGTCATGTAATTAAAAGGATGTAATTTTATATTTATTGATAATTAATTTCTCACATTAAATATATATCAGCAATTGTGAATGACATAAACAAATTCAGACTTAATTAAAGTAAGTAAAGTTTGTTTTGTTTAATGATGCCACTAGAGCATATTGATTTTTATCTTATTATTGGCTATTGGACGTCATACATATGGTAATTTTGACACATTTCTTTTAAAGGAAACCCGCTGCTGCCACATAGGCTACTCTTTCCTACTAATTAAAGAGTTATGGCTGACAACTAAACTATAACTAAACTCCACAGATGAACGTTTGTAACTTGTCGACTGTCAGTACTGGTAAAATGAAAAGCGAGGATAACGACAACTAAATGACATTTCAAGCGAGTGCCACTCAACACCACAAGAAAGTGACGGCCTACCTAGGATGTACGCTTCTCCTCAAGCTGTACATCTGCTGCTTTCTAAAAGAATAATCACCATTTTAATTCTAGTCCTTCAGATTTTTAAAAGTTTTTTTTATAGTTTTTTTCTTTTCAAGTATTAATTTTATAAAAAAAAATATGCAAACAGATTAACTTACAATATAATTTTTATTATATATATAAAAAAAAATTAAATATCCCTTTAAAAATTTAAATGTTTTTTTTCCTTACTACACATTTTAATTACTAACTAGTAACACGTAAAAATTTTTTTTTTTTAAATCAAATGTCGAGCTGAATATAAATTAAATTTTATTTTGTTTAAGGATGTCACTGGAGCACATGGGCTATTGGGACGTCATTCATATGGTAATTTTGACACATTTCTTTAGACGAAATCTGCTACCACCACATTGGCTACTCTTTTCGATAAGTAGCAAGGGGTCTTTCATATGCACTTTCCCACAAACAGGACAGCACATACCACAACTTTTAATGAACCAGTTGTGGAGAACTGGTTGGAACAGAAAATAGCCCTGAATAAAAAAGCAAGATATACCTAAAAATGTCTTCAAAGCCAAAAATTTTAATTAATAACTATTTATCAAAAAAAAGTTTACCATGATAACTATAAAAGTGGTTTATTATCCATTAGCCACAGAGAATAAAATCTGATATACTTAAAAAAATTCTTCAAAGCCAAAAATGTTACTAATTATCAAAAAACCAATGTTTACCATGTTAACTATATATGCGGTCTACTACTAGCAATTGTGCAGGCATTGATGCAATACATTGTCCCATACCTCTTGACACTGGACGACACAGATGAAATACGTGTGCTTCGCTTCGCACTGGCGTTGGCGTGATTGTTAGCAAGGACGGTGCACGTGACTTTGGACGTTTTCAATGGAGACATTACACCCTGCGCACTTTTAGAGCCAGACATTCGATGTGGTTGTGTGGACGTTCGCTTGTGAACCTTGGGCTCGTCAACTCTAGGGAAGGAAGAGGAAGGGTGGAGGGAGATGTAGACAAAATCATGTTAAAAGTACGATGAATTTTTAATTATTGGTTAATTAGCATGCTGTATCATCAACATGCTTTATCAACACGTTTAAATTGTTTGGCAAAATGGCTGCACAAAACGAAGTGAAAGACTTTCAAGTAGTTTAAAACAAATATTAGGTTGGTCGTACATGAAGGGTTAAAATGTCTGGTTATCACCACATTTTTAAAGTATTTTGGAATTTACATCTATGAAGAATTACTTTATTAATCCTGGGTGCTAATTGTTTTTCAATAGTAGCACGGAAAGCAAACTTGTTTTATTTAACGATGCCACTAAACCATTGCTTTTTTATCTTATCATCGGCTATTGGACGTCATTCATATGGTCACTTTGACACATATGCTACTCTTTTCGATAACCAGCAAGGGGTCTATTATATGCACTTTCCCACAGATAGGACAGCACAGACCAGGTATTTGATGAACTAGTTGTTGATAACTGGTTGGAATGGAAAATAGTCCAAAATGCAGATAGGTCCACTGAGAAGGATCGATCCGATGACATGGACATTCTACCGGCCGAGCTACATTTCATTCCTATATGTTAACATAGACAGAACAACATATGCCATAACTTTTTTTAAACCCAGTTAAAGTCCATTTGCCTGGAAGGTAAAACAACCAAACTGCAAATGGGTCCACTGAGGATCGATCTGATGACCCACCACTTCACAGACAAACTAGACATGAGCAAACTAAAAATTATAATTATGATCTTCACAGGCAAACTCTCTGATAAAACATGAAAGTAATTCAGTATGGAATTTACCCGAGTGTTCCGGTGGTAGCAGACCGGGGATGTTTCCGTAGTAACTTCATCTGGTTAAGTTTATCTCCCTGAGTTTCTATAGTACCACTCCTCGTCACTGGACCGGAGTACAGCTGTAAACACAACACAGAGATTAATCAAGCTCTTAAAATTAATTTGTAAAAAAAATCTTAAAGTACATAGAGAAAATAAAAAAAGTAAAGTTTGTTTTATTTAACAACGTAACTGGAGCACATTGATTTTTATCTTATGCTACTCTTTCCGATAAGTAGCAAGGGATCTTTTATATGCACTTTCCCACAGACAGGACAGTACATACCACAGCCTTTGATGAACCAGCCGTGGTTCAATGTAAAATAGCCCAAAATCCAGATGGGTCAAGTGAGAAGGATCGAAATCCCATGTTTTTAAAACCCTTAAAAACTGGAATCTCAAAAAGCTAATTTTATAAACCTTTAATAAATGGAAATATGAAAGTTTTTAAAAACGTACATTGTCATCATCATTGTACTTGTATTTATAGCCGCTGTTGTCGATGGCATCCTGAATGCGCATGTCGTCAACGCCGCTGAGGATCTTGGAGACGCAGGGCCGATCTCTCATCCAGTCTTTCTGTTTGGCACGGTGAAGATCTCCCTGCATCCACAGCCATGCTTGTTTACTGTAGAAAAATAGTTTTATTTAACAAAGTCACTAGAGCACAGTGATTGTTTCACAGTAGATGCCAAAGATATGGTTATTCTGACACAAAAGTGAAGTTTTTATTTAACGACGCCACTGGGGCACATTATAAGTTGTAGAAGCATCACGAGGGGTAAATGGCTTTTTATGTATCCTCTGTGTGTTCTTTTACCCGAGTCGAAGGCGAGGGGTAAAAAGAGAACACAGAAGACATATAAAATTCCATTTACCCGAGAGATGCTTTTACAACAAATTTATATTGCCGACATGTTATATATTAGCCAAATAATCAATATAACCCAAGACGATAACGATTAATAATTATTTATTTTACCATAAATGGCGTAATTAGTAATGAAGGTCAAGCGGTTTTGACATCATTCAACGACGTTGTAAAAGTGCAAACTTGTGTTTACTCCATCAAATGATAAACAGGAATAAAAGTAATTTTTTAACATCTTTAGTGGATTACAGGATAAATATAATAATCAGTTAAGGGCATAGGATATTGGCTTTATCCTGTTCAGGCCAAATGAAGAGTGACAGTAACGCCAGGTGACCAAGTTAAACATTTCAGCTTTTAAAACATTATTGACAGGGGCGTAGCTAGACAAGTAAATGAGTGTGGGCACAGAATTTACGGCGAGGGGTCTGGGGCTGCTCTAGGCCACTAGCGAGTCCATGGCAGTTCCCTAGTAGGGCGTCCAAGGGGCCCAAGACCCCCCTTAAGCTCCTGAGATATTGTGTTTTTGTTTTACTAAAATCAGAGCGTACAGACATTATTATTATTTTTTAAATGCCAAATTTGAGTGTAGGCACATGCCTACTCGGGCCTTACGTAGCTATGCCCCAGGTATTTATATAGCATTGCCGTACACAAATTTGGTATGGAATTCTCAAATAGGTTATTCTCAGAATGCAGAGCGTACAGACATTATTTATTTATTAATTTAAAAAAAAAGCTACACTCGGGCCGTACGTAGCTACGCCACTGATTGAAATATTGTATACTTAGAATATGTATACTTCATTGGTGATTAATGCTGTTTATAATCTAAATATTGCTATAGAATTAATTGAGGTGGCAGAAAACTGTTGAAAATTACAGACGGGTATAAGAGAATTTTACATGAAGGCGAGATAAGATGTCTTTTTCAGTGTCACAAAAGACAACTTTTTAATTTTTGTTTTTAATTATCCAACTGCAAAAAAAAAAAAAGGATATGAGATATGGACCTGAAAGTCAGGTCAATCCTCCTCAGTGGACCCATCTGCAGTTTTTGCTATTTTCCGTTCCAACCAGTGCACTACAACTGGTTCATCAAAGATCATGGTATGTGCTATCCTGTCTGGAATAGTGCATATATACAAGATCCCTTGCTGCTTATCAAAAAGAGTAGCCTATGTTGTGCCACCAGGTTTCTTCTAAAAGAAATATGTCAAAATTACCATATGAATTACATTGATCCAATAGCCAATGATAAGATAAAAATCAGTGTGCTCTATAGCACTTTATGGACCTGAAAATTTCAGGATATGTTAAAAACATAGTTTTGACTTGTATGAAGATTCATATCAACATACTAGTTTTGGTAGTTATAAAGTTATTAACCCTTAAAGTGTGGGATGTTTTTTTTTGGGGGGGTACTTGATATTTTGAATTGGAAGGGAATTTAGCTCAATTGTTATAAATTTTGTGTTAGGTCAGGTTAATTATCTAAGATAAATAGTTGTGAATAATAAATGTATCAGTTTCTTGTTAGGTTTTGATATCTACCCAGAAATAAATTTCATTAGCAATTAATCTGTTTAATTTAATTACTACATTTGTGAATAATAAATGTATCAGTTTCTTGTTAGGTTTTGATATCTACCCAGAAATACATTTCATTAGCAATTAATCTGTTTAATTTAATTACTACATTTTCATATAGCTTATTCATATTCTTTTTAATTTTTATTTTATATAAATGATAAAAAGATTTTAACAGGAAAGTTAAAGATTTGTTTTATGTTCTTTAATGTTACAGGCAGATTTACAGAAGGTGCTAAGACATGCCAGAAAGCTCCCTGATAAACAACAACAGTTTTATAAGGTGAGGCTTTAGGGAGCCGGTTGTAGCTCAGTCGGTAGTGCGTCCGCCTTTGAAGTTGTCGGTCGTCGGATCGATCCTTCTTAGTTTGGTCTATTTTCCATTCCAACCAGTGCTCCAAAACTGGTTCAACAAAGGCTGTGGTATGTGCTGTCCTATGGGAAAGTGCATATAAAAGATCCCTTGCTGCTTATCGAAAAGAGTAGCCTATGTGGCGGCAGCGTGTTTTCTCTAAAAATGTGTCAAAATTACCATATGAATGACGTCCAATAACCGATGATAAAATAAAAATCTAGTGACATCATTAAACAAAGGAAACTTTACTCTTTTTACTTTTAATGACGAAGTTCTACAAACCAGATCTTGTCTAGACACAATAAATATTTGGGTTCCAGGGTGACACATTTTTGGCAGGTTCCACTAAATGTAGACACATCATTAATACTATTGTCTTATGAATAAAACTCAAAATTTATTTAAAAATAACTGATCAGAAAATTGATTAGATTAATTAACATAATTTTGTTGAGTTTATATTTTACATTATTTCTTGGAAAATCAATTTTTGCACATGTATCAAGTCTTATTTTTTTTGGTCAAATACATTTTACTCAACGATTGAAATACTCTAGGTTGTTTCAGTACATTATTGTTTCAGTAAAATGCCAAATCTATTTAATTTTACAAAACTAAATGTTTTAAAATTTCTTAAACTTTAAAAAATTATTTTATTACCCACACATATTTTATTTAATGATTTATTAAATAATTCCTCATGATTTGATAATAATTATTATTTTTTTTTATATATATTACAGGAATTGAATAGAATTCGTCGAGCAGCTCTTGCCTTTGGCTTCTATGAACTTCTGGAAGCCATGGCAGCCATGTTGGAGCGGGAGTGCACCATGTTACCAGGATCCGCACACCCTAGTGCCGCCATGCAGTTGACTCACGCTGCTAATGCGCTGCGAAGTGACTCGGCCACAGATATTACCAGCACAGTGACGCCGTTACAAACTAACTTCAGTGCTGAAGATGGATAGGAAACAGTTTTACACTGGAGTTTTATCTATATATTGTATATTATGCACATAAGAAATTTACCAATGTTGGTCATAACAAGCAGACAGTTGTATTTATACAGGTTAAAATATCTGCATTTATATACAGAAAAATTCTGTTGCTCAGAGACATGATCTTATACAGAGGTGTTCTTTATGCAAGATTTGACTGCTTATGTGTATAACATGACTGTCTAGGAAAGAAGATATCAAATAGTTTGTGAAAAACAAATTCTAAGTTTCTGCTCGAATCTGCTAATTGTAACCAGAGATACAGGTTTTGTACTAAACAAACATGTCAGGATCCATGTGAAAGACAAATTTGTGACCAAGACCCAATGCATGAAGACTGAATAAATTTAAACGTTTAACTCTGTATTCTTTTCATGCAAAATATCCATTGGGATTCAGTCATTATGGGCAAGTGGCTATTATATAGAGGTGCCTGTTAGACCAAGTATGACTATCACTTTTGAGAAATAAACTCTTCTGACTTCGTGTATGTGAAAAACGTCAATAAAATATGAAAATTATTTCTTAGACATTTTTTCCATTTTTTTTAAATTATGGTAAGCAAATCGACCCTCATAGCAGCAAAGCCATAGCTAGTGTATTTGGGGGTTACCAAAGTAAAAAACTGACAAGCAAAATACTTTTAAAAGTTGTGTAAATGTTTAATGCATTTATAGCAATATACAAAAATAGATTTGTAAATTTTACATCTTTAGGAACACAATCACATCAAATGAGCAAATACACATCACATATATTTGGCAATACTGAATTGTATACAAAATTCTATCCACTGACAGTCCAGTGCTCGACAATTCTAACTAAACAAGAAACCCGTCATTTTATAAACATTTTCAACAAGTTGACTTTTGTATTTAATTGCTTAGTGGTTCAGTCTTAAAAATTAACCAGATTAAAAAAATGTGTTTGGTTCATTAAACAAAAATTCCTTTCCCACATCTTGGAAACATTAGGGTTAATAAAACTGCAATTCTGTTTATACAGTGCACTCTCTAAACAAGACACCCATGGGACCAAGTAAAATGTCCAGTTTTAAGGGGGTAGATTTACACTAAATGGATACATTTGTACCAAATTATCTAGTTTACATGGGTTTCACTGTATTTTGAATAAATTGGTAAAAGATGTTATAAGATGGGGAGGAGAGATTGTAGTTTTAAATTATAAATTTACAAATTAAATTTCATATCCTTTGCCATAAGTACAAATGTATATAACAACTGGAATTGGCTGAAGACAACACCATGATTTGACTGATTCAAATTTCTATGAATTCCCCTGTTTTAATCCATATTGAAAAATAAAATGAAGTTTTGTCATGGAAAAATGAAGCACCACATATTAATTTTTTTGCCATGGTTAAACTTTATTGTTTATTATTAAAGCAAAATCATTAAAAGTTTTATATATTTTCTGGAAATGATGGTAAAATTTTAAGCAATATTTTGTAGTCTGTCACGATAAAAATGAACAACAAGTTAATTTGGCAACTAGCAATGTGTGAACCCTGCATCACAATGTTTACATATAAAGAAACCACAAAAAATAAATTATACTAAATAGAAGAACAAAGTAAAGGTTTAACACTCATTTTGCTCATCACACATAAATAGAAAGGGTGGCAGACGATTCCCCCCAAGACGTTTCCCCCCAACATGTGCCTTTTCCCCAATATTCAATTTTTAATAAAGACGTTTTCCCCCAATCCCATATT
>JAUTWP010036657.1:0-13230 GCA_033042655.1 Cyathermia naticoides
TAATTTATTTAAATAAACCAATATACTGCTTCATGTTAACAAACTACATTTATTAAATATTGTTGAATATGTATAAAAGCTTAAAAGCCTTACTTGACTATCCCTTTAATGAAACTCAAGGTGGATACACGATTATATATTATGACATATTTTATTCTTATTAAACAGCATGATATTTATCAATTTTGGAAAACAATTTGTCGATTTTGTTAGATTATATTTAGACAATTTAGAAATTCTTACTCACATTATCGTGTAACTTTATTATAATTATTAAATTATTCAATATATTGAAAAAAAAATACAAAAGGTCGAATTTTCTAGATTACATTTGAGGAAGTTAGAAATTCTGATTCCATTCATTGTGTAGGAAATCTGCGACAAGTTCAGTACATTGTGATGCTGAATACACCAGCGTGATGCTGGATACACCAGCGTGATTCTGGATACACCAGCGTGATGTGGGAATACCGGCGTGATGCTGGATACACCAGCATCCAGTTTGTAACCCTGCACAGTTGGTCAGTTCCACGTGGTTCCGCTTCAATTCTATAAAACATGTTTATATGTGTTCTGTCTTTCCCGTAAACATGTGCACTATTTCATCTCTTGATATGTTAATAAATCAAAGTCAGGACTTGACCCCTAAACCTCCGAACACCAAACGCCAATAGAACAAGGGAAGGCATATTTGTTTAATTACATCTAAACATATTTATTAATAAATAGCTAATTTGGTGTCATTAGAATTGTTTATCTGCACCCATTTTTATTAATAAATGTGTATATGATGTCATTAAATTAAAAACACTAAATGATTAAATAAAAGAAAATTCTCACATTGACTACTCTTATTTAATAAACAGACTTTTGTACTCAATTTTCACAGATAATACATAGATAAAAGCACAAAATGTAAAAGGCAAGATTCTAAACTAAACCGCATGACATTTAACAGTTCTCAGTTTTGGTACACTGTCAGCGATCTAGCATTGCAGTAAGACACCACGTACCATAGTTTTTGATATAATTGATATTATAACGGTTACAGAACACTAGTTGGGTAAGACCCTGTGTCGACTTCAAGACCGAATCTATGCACGACCACCAATCTAGTAATAATTCTAATATTAAAACAAGACAACACCTACCATAGTATTTGATATACATGTATAACGGTTACAGAGCACTAGTTGGGCAAGACCCTGTGTCGACTACAAGACCGAATCTATGCACGACCACCAATCTAGTAATAATGCTAATATTGAAACAAGACAACACCTACCATAGTATTTGATATACCAGTCATAGTGCACTGTTTGGTTGGTTAAAAACTTATGTCAACTAAAACATTGAATTAGTATGCCAATTTTAAATAAATCAAATGAAATAACCAGCTAAATCATTAATTAAGATTTATAGTGAATAAATCTATAGTACACTTATGCTGTGACATGCAATTTGCATCTGTGTACGCAGCTTTGTAATCCATGCACGTGTTGCAGCAACATGTGCATCGCTACAAGATAACACGACATCCACACGACTCCCGTACCGACTAACACCCCGATAAACTCATCTCCGATGACAGCATAAACATTGGATCCCAGACAAAAAGTGCAATTTGTAGACCACTGATAAACCTTTGTCACCTTATTTGCAATCATTCAGAAGCGGATTATGATATGAATTTATTATATAGTAATAGGAAAATAACATGAGTGGAAAAGCTATATTATATAAAATACACACAGTTGAATATGCATGTTACTAGTAACATAGTCCATAAACAGTTCAATTTATATCAGATGCATATAATATATAATGTTGTGTAATAATATTAAAACTGTAAGGTACAGTTCCATTAGTCACACTCCCCCTCACCCCACAAGCGAGTGTAGCGGGATAGAAAAACCAACATGAGATTGAAGAACTATCTGGATCAGTGAAAAGTCTCCTATCCAGTACCTGGATGCTGTCGGTCTCTTTAACAAATTCAACTGAAATTGTTTCATACTATTTTGACAAATGTATACTAACGGAAAAAAATCAAACGCAAGTTTTATTTTGATAGTAAATATTTCAAACTAATTTTAATTAATTTTTAGGTTATATCTTTGCTGACTATTTTATAGTCTTAGCACCGACTGCATTTGCAGGAATAATGTATCAAACAATGACATAATCAACAATAAAATATTTTAAATATTTACCACAAAATTATTTCTTTTTTCCGTCAGTATATTAAACATTAACGTTTCTGGTATAAAATAATTGGGATGCAACATAACAAAGTGCTCTTTTTAAAACTACCCCTAAATAAATACCTCAAACAAATGTTCATGAGCCACCATCTAGTACCAGGATGATACCCGACAACGCAACAGATGACGAAGACTAAATACATTGAACATGAATACTATTTGAAACTTTGATGTCATGTGCTCGGGGCAGCTGCCGTTCGGCCTCAACCGTCGCGACATGAGGGTACAGAAGTGAAGCAAATTAACCCGTAGCAGTTACGTGTCATGTTGGCCTTTACCAGGAGCACCCTGCCCATCAATGACAACTGACTACCCGTGAAAGAATTCGAAAATATTGACTGACCCCTTGTTAACAATGACACCTCATAATAAACGCGCCCATGAACGACCAAGAAGGGACGACCGCCGCGGTTAAAGTCCTAACATTGACTAAGCTACATGAAGAGCAAATCAATCCACAAAGACAGACACAAAAAAGACGGCAAGGTTCGCCACCCCGCGTATACTGAGAGAATGCAGGGGAATACATTTGAAAGGGAAGAGGTTTGCTGCCACAGTTGGGGGCGGGGCCCTACCGGAGTGTTTGTTTATTGTTAGCTGGGTGTCAAAAAGGTGCATGCAAATTGATTCAGAGAGTAAGCTGGCTAGGTAAACTAAAAATATACGTTTTGTGAGGTTGATCGGAAATACGAACAGATTGTGAGTATGTAAGTATGCTTATCCGTCTTAATGGAAGATATGGTTTCCGGGTTTACGTTTGACACATCGCGCAGAAATGTGATGGAATTGGAGAGAGGTATACACTAATTCACGGTGCATTCTAAACCAGCATTTGTCTAATCCGGATATCTGTGTAAACCAACATTTATCTAGTCCGTATTTCTGTGTAAACCCGCGAAAACTCAATTGGTAATACATTGAAATAAGCTTAAGTCTTATTAAAACGCATTTCAGTTTTGAATAATTTTTAATTGAAAACAATGCGTTGTCTATTAAAAGTTTTATAGATTGCATTAAGACCATTTTAATTAACTTGTAATGTAAACAGTATTGGTATTATTTATAGCTTGTTATAAAATACATCATCAAGGTATCTGTGTGTGTTTAACGTCTACATTCAGAGGCAGGCTGTTATAGCAGACGCCTCTCTTTGGTGCCATTTATGGTTAAGCAATCGACTGCACCTGGGACAGTATGTGTGTATGTGTATGTGTATGTGTGTGTGTGTGTGTGTGTGTGTGTGTGTGTATGTGTATATGTGTGTGTGTGTTTGTGTGTGTGTGTGTATGTGTATGTGTGTGTGTGTGTGTGTGTGTATGTGTGTGTGTGTCTTCTTTATACTGCACGCTATTTTCTAATCAAAAGTGCTTGTAACTACATTCAATGTTGCTGTTAGTACAGGAGATGGATAGGTTACGCAGACATTTTAATAAGATTTTTTTTCAATCAATTGGTATAGACAATATGAGTATTATGATGCATAATTTATATGTAAGTAATCTGTAAAGTAATGAGATCAAAACCAAACACCGACATTGACATTTTACTATGTTCCAAATGCCATGAAACAGTTTCAACACACACACAGAGCTAACGATACGGTCTATATTATGCGTTAAATTTGTTTCTAAGATAACGAAAACAATAAATATATCACGTCATTATTAAAATTCATTATGCCCATTATTTTCTTCGGTCACACCTAATCAGTCAAAATCTTCACACGACGATCACAAACAGAACTCTTGAGAAAATATTAATATAAAAAATTTAATGGTTGGTTTATATATATATATTACTATTACAAAAATAAAACGAATGAACAGTCATTATTATAACTTTAAACAAAGTAACAATAATATTTGTCATTTACCCCTATACTGACATAATACAGTAAAACTTTTCTAAACCGGACACCCATGATACCAAGTCAAATACCGTGTTTTCATCGGTTTTCAGGGGTTAGATTTACACTAAATGGACACATTGGGACCGAATTGTTTATCTGGTTTTAACAGGATTCCGGTTTAGTGGAGGTCCGATTTAGACAGAGTCCACTGTATATAATAATTGTAAACAAAAATTTCAGTACATTTTGGGTGAAAACCTATTACGTGACTGTCAAATAAATAACTACAGTCAAACCTGTTTTAAGCAGCCACCCAATGGAGTAAAAAAAAGTGGCCTCTTAAGACAGGTGTATATTGTACTGTAGCTGATTTGGGAGACAATAAAGGTGACCTTTGAAGACAGGTGGCCGTTTTAGCAGGTTTGACTGTAATTGTATCCAATGTCAAGCGTGGTGTATGGTATTGTCAGTGGTAGCATACTAATACCACACAAACGGAGCTATCTACATTAACTGTCTGGCTTCGTTATGAACACACGGGGAACAACATAGCCCGCGGTAAATACTTGAGAATTAGATTGTCAATTTTCTCATTAAATGCTCCTTAAGAGGTGTTATGTATAATTGAACAACAACTGAATGCCCCAGTGGTCGCTTTCTTATGTGTCAACTTAGTTAAACATCATTTTCCGAGTTAATCATCCTCTGTTACACATCATTCATTCAGTGTCGTCTGCGATTCGGACCAGCCTCGCGCTCAGACTGTTCTTTCAATAGGGGGCGTTAGGGGAGACATTCGCGGTAAAAAAGCGCAATGCTTGTTTCGTTCTTCATGAAAATTGGATAAAACAGGAGAAGACGGAATCCCGCTGACAAAATTCCCTTTTTTCTTTGTTCCATCAAAACGGCTGCAGTTCATCTGGGCGTCAAAGACTTTTTGTTTTGAGAAAGTCTGTTTCTTGCAAATCTCGTTTAGATCGCACGAGAGATGGTGAGCTTTGGCGGGTAAGAGCGACCATGCGACAAGAAATTTGAGACGATTGCCTGCGGCTTCGTTCGACTGACGATGCAAGTGGCCGAGGGGAATGGCCCCACCAGGGTAACCACGCCGAGCTGTCGGGCCCAGCTGCAGGTCCCGGGCACTCATTCTTCCACATCACCCCTGCTGATTTAATGCATTCAAGGCCAATTTACGTCGACTTTCCCATTAGTTAATCTCTATCATATGTTGCTATATAAATATTGACGATATCAATCGCTCTCTGCTTGTTTTCTTTCATTTTTATATAGCGTGCTGCTAAAGGAATTGATTTGTGGGTTAATACATAATCATTTTTTTATATAATTTTGCATGTTGTAATAATTTTTATAAAGACGTGTTGAAATGGAAGAATAACAACGTGATGCTATTCTCGTATTATTCCCTTTTTGTAATTAATATTCTAAGGCGTCACCATGAAATCTGGTGGACAATTAGAATTGTTTAAAACCTTATGATGGATATACTTATTATATGGTGGACACAACCTCCCCACCCCCTAAAATAAAATAATAACCCCAAACCTATATTAATATATACCTATATCGTGTTTATAATCGTGTATCTGCATCAGACAATTCAAGAAATAAATCCCTTATATACATAATATTATATTATATATACACACTATACCTATTTTGAATTTATATACACGATATAACCATGTTGATACATGTATGTTATATGTATATAAAATTATTTAAATCATATTCGTATACCAGTATATACTTAGATCATTATTCATAATCGTGGCTATATAAAAAAAGTCAATGCATTTCATATACATGTATATAAGCTGCATTGGTTAATTCAGACACCTGTGCTGCGTTAGTGCAAATAGGTATACGTGATGTATGCACCTTTCATAGTATTTACATGTTTTGTTTGACACGGACGCCATTATGTATAAACAGACACGTTGATTAGATCTATGACGAAACTATGGGCTGACTCAGGTTTTCCTTTCAATTACATTTGTAGTTTGGGCTATTTTCCGTTCCAACCGGTGCTCCACAACTGGTTCATCAAAGGCCGTGGTATGTGCTGTTCTGTTTGGGAAATTGCATACAAACGACCCCTTGCTGCTTATAGAAAAGAGTAACCCATGTGCCAAAATAACCACATGTCCAATAACTGATGATAAGATAAAAATCATAGTGTTCCAGTGGCGTCAGTTAAAGTTACTCTATTCATTTAAAGTTACTCAATTCAGTTAAAATTACTCTATTCAGTTAGTTACTCTATTCAGTTACTATATTCAGTTAAAGTTACTCAATTCAGTTGAAGTTACTCTATTCAGTATTAAAATTTTACTGACGTTTAATATTTACGTAGAGATGTGGCTCAACTTTTTTAATAAAATCAACTTTGAATGAAATGTATATTATGTGTGCTCAGCTTCATTTCACGGTTGTGAGAGCATCAAAAGGGGGGACTAAAACACCATTGGGGATATCCAGTCCCTTTCAAGCCTAACAATGGTCTTCATCTGATTAATAGACATATAAGTATGTTTATAACTATGAGGTCGATTTGAAAGTAAAATATGTCATATACAATTTTGTTATTGATATTTATATCCCCTATACAAACATGTTATTCTGGAATAATTATATTGTTAGACAAGCATCATGTTTATGTGTAAAATAAGCACTGGTGACATATAGATGGTTTTTTAACAGCAAACAATTGCTGTATTTTCTATACAGTGTTTAAGACTAATAAAATATATAATGTATTATGGTTACATTAAAAAGATTAGGGTCTTTGAAATAAGAAACCAGGAAGGCATTCATGTCAACTCCAATAATACAAGAAAACAATACAATGAATAATTCCCCAAACACAATAACAATAACAATAGCATAATACCACAATAATATCTTTACCATAGACACACTAACTCCCCAGTTGGCTACCGAGTGTACTTTAAATTATATGAAATAAATCTATATATAGAACTTTAGAAACAACACATAATTAATGTTTTATTAAAAATAACATTAAAACAAAAATTTAATGTGTAAAACAAATCAATCCTAGAAAACGACAATCTAGTTAGTTAAAAATAAGATTGTTGTTTTCTAGGATTTATTGATTTTATCTTATAATATACACATAACAATATATATAACAAAATATAATACATATATTATGTATATACAAAAAGTCATTTTTCTTAATACTTTCACACACACATACACACACTTACACAAACGCTATGACACACATACACACAAATAAACACATACACACGAACAACTAATTTTATTTTCTACCTCCACACCCTACAACATAATACCCTTCTACTTCCTCTTTCCACGGACTGAAATTATAATTTGATTTTCCTCCCCTCCACCCTGCAACACACCACCCTGTTATTTAAACCGTCTCCGGCCTGAACCTAGTCCGTGTCTATCGCTCTAATCACCAGTCTTCTCATAGAGGATCACGGGCAGCAGTCTCTATCAATCTTGCTTGACGTGGGGCTTTTTCATCTGTTCAAAAGTAGACGCCTCTGCCCGTATCGGGTTTCCCTGATTGACGTGGTTGCTATGGCGATATATTTTCACGGGCATTGTGTGTTTAACGATATATCCACGGGGTCGCGAACGCCAACCAATGAGTGGTAAGCACTGTGCCACGGTGCCATGTCACTGTGTAAAATGATATAGCTCGGTTTATAGTAACCTTATATACCATCGTCTTGTTTTTTTCAGTGTTTCGTCCGGATCACAACGTTAACGGCGCCGCGGTCAGGCCCTTCCCTAACGTCCCGATGTTACACGACCAAACGGGGACGGGCGTGGGGTCCCCCACAGCCGGAGGACCGACCATGCTACCCTCGTTCGGATTTACCCAGGAGCAAGTTGCCTGTGTTTGCGAAGTTCTTCAACAGGGAGGAAATATAGACAGACTGGCCCGTTTCCTATGGTCGCTTCCTGCTTGTGAACATCTTCACAAGAACGAAAGCGTCCTGAAGGCCAAAGCTGTTGTTGCATTTCATAGAGGAAATTTTAAAGAACTCTACAAAATTCTAGAGAATAATAATTTCACTCAACACAACCATCCGAAGCTGCAGGCGTTATGGCTAAAGGCACATTACATCGAAGCAGAAAAACTTCGTGGTCGCCCTCTAGGGGCGGTAGGGAAGTACCGTGTTAGGAGGAAATTCCCCTTACCCAGGACGATATGGGACGGGGAGGAGACCAGTTATTGCTTTAAGGAAAAATCTAGGACAGTTTTGAGGGAATGGTATTCACATAACCCGTACCCCGCCCCACGTGAGAAGAGGGAGTTGGCGGAGGCGACGGGGTTGACGACGACGCAAGTCAGTAACTGGTTTAAAAATCGGCGACAGAGAGACCGAGCCGCCGAAGCGAAGGATAGGTAAGATAGAATTATTCTTAAAGTAAACTATCAAAGCGTAAAATGTTGTTTTATAGTACACGTTATTTATCAATTGTGTCCAGGTAATGTAGGTCAAAGTTATGTATTATGTCAGTATGGGGGTACATGTTTGTATTCAGGTACATGAACAATACATTGTTAGTTTATAATATGTAAGGGTGATTGTGTATGTACAATATATAAAAAATAATACACATTCTTGTATGTGTAAAGATATTAGAGTTCATGTGTACACATGAAATAATACTGCAAAATTATACGTGTGTGTATTAGAGAGAGAGAGAGAGAGAGAGAGAGAGAGAGAGAATGACAGATGGAGAGAAGAGATAGAGAAAGATAGATATACACATACAAATAATGTAGTACACATCTTTATATCTGTAAGAAATAGTGTATATTATGTTCATGAAATTTTTTTGTATTTAATACACGTGTGTGTATGTATGTGTGTGAGTAAGTGAGTGTAGGAATGCGTCTATTATTGTTTTATATTCATGTATTCAACACTTTCTTTTATATACAAGAGTATGGATGGATGTGTGTACATGTATATTAAAATAATACACATTTTATGTAAGAACGTAGTGCACGTGTAACGTATCAGGACATACAATGTGTATATACAATGTATATACATGTATATATGTATAAGCATGTACAATGGCGGATCAAGAAATTCCATTTAGGGGAGAGACCCAATGACGTTCCCGAAAATATTTCCAATGCAAAAAACAAATTAGGGGGACAACAGTCCCCTAGATCCGCCACTGATGTATGTGTTTATGCATTCTAAACGCCTATGATAGGTTATGTATGATATGTATGTGGTGTATATGGTGTATGTGTCTGTTTTGTATGTAGATGTGTGTATGCGTTTAGTGTGTGTATGTGTTTAGTGTGTGTGTATGTACGTGTGCATGTGTGTGTATGTGGTGTATATGGTGTATGTGTCTGTTTTGTATGTATATGTGTGTATATGTTTAGTGTGTGTATGTGTTTAGTGTGGAAGTGTGTTTGTGTGTGTGTATGTGGTGTATATGGTGTATGTGTCTGTTTTGTATGTAGATGTGTGTATATGTTTAGTGTGTGTATGTGTTTAGTGTGGAAGTATGTATGTATGCACGTGTGCATGTGTGTGTGTGGTGCATGTGTATATAATGCAACACAATTGTTATAATACCATGTATTGAATATAAATAAATATAATTTATACAACCCAATCTGGCATCTACATGTAATGATGTATATTATAAAATTTAACACCATTGAATATAATTATTACAAATACATATACATGTGCTTATTTTGTTTAAATGTATTGTTTATAGTTTTAATATCAATTACATATTTACTGCCTTCTACTAAATTTCTTATGCATATTATTAACAGTAATAACAATGCTATTGATAAACATGTTGTATATTACAGAAATAATACATAAACTATATGCAGTTAATTAGAGTTATATGACAAGCTATTGAAAGGTGTGTATTTGGCAATAAACAAAGATAAGGTTGTAATTGACAAGCCCATTCAGATCAATTCACTTAATTGTATCAAATAGATCATAAGATACGTGGTAACTGCTACTGTATACACTCAAATTATAAATACAACTTGAACACTATTTTAATGTAAAGAATTTGTAGTTGGTTTTTAGTATATACAATTTCATAAAAAAACATAACAATATATAGATATCAAACATGTCTTGCTATATTTAAAAAAATAAGTGATAAAATAAATTTATATTTTTACATTATCTTTACCTGGTTTTCATTACTATACGTGTATTGTATCCTATTACAATTACATGTATTATTATTATAATTTTAGTAATCAAAAGTATGCTCAATAATGCTGTGACTACTTTGAACACTTTTGGTGATATAAATACATTAAACATTTGTCCAACACAGTATATGCTATATTTTTATTTTGTAATGCACTTTTAATATTTAATTTTGATAACAGAGAAAGAAAATATTTTAATTAAAATTTAGTTTTATTGTTTTGCATTTAAAAATAAACAAAACACAGTCATGTAATCTAGATGAAAACACTAAATTAATATTGAAATATTTATTGTTCTGCATTTATATTATAAATAAACACAGAGGTTTGACTTGACATACTACAAGCATATTACTTTCGTGTACTTGTTTAATCGATACAGCTGAAATTGAAGACAATTCACACGCAATACACAAGTGTCGAGTAAACAAACGAGTTGTAACATGTTTTACACACGCCATGAACACACCAGTGTGAATCATAACAAAGAAACATAACTTTGTTGATCTTGTTTTACAAATATATATTTTACCTGTCATTTTTATTATTTATGTATTGAAATTATTTTTTGCAATACATTGCACTAATTTTAATAGTCTTATTTAAATAGTGCTAAAATAGAAATAAATATATGAAAATTAAAAAAAATAATATTTATTTTAGAAATATTGACATACATGTAATTTTGTTTTATTTTAATAATTGTATTATAATGACAGATATTTAAAAACGTAAATAGTAAGTAATATATTAGAATAAAATAAAAATAATAATGATAATGAATGTTTTATCAATGTATTTTGAGACTAAGTTTAACATTAATTTTTACATCCTATTTTTATTTTCAAAATATTCATGAGGTTTGTTCCTACATTGTTTAGTTGTTTAATAAGATTTGGTTATGCATTATTTGTTTTAAAAATTGTTCTTATACATACTTGTTTGTATTTATTTTAAAAATCTGTGATGTATTTATAAACAGAAAATGACTTTAACCATCTAGGAACATACTGAATATTAATTATTTTATTTGCCAAACATTTATTTAAATTTTTAATATCATATAAATGTATCTTAATTATTAAAAATAAATAAACATAATATGATTAATGTATTCTGGATAATAATTTCTAGGTTTTGTATACTATTGTAAACCTTTAGAAGACGAATCTTCATTTGAAAATAAATTTATAAAATTTGTTTAAAACGTTTTCTAAATTTATTGATTCAATTTAAGTAGTTTCCACTATCTCTGGTGATCGAAATAAAATAGAATTATTGCATTTGTCTGGAAGGAAGTTTGTCAGTTACGTAAGTGTTATTAAGTGCAAATTACGACCTGAATTACAGTCCTTGTTCAGATTTGATTACCTCACATGGTCTGACCTTGTTTGTCTTCCATTACCAAGCCACACAATGAGATTCAGTATGGGAAATAACTGAGTGACGTCCACCGCACCATGGACAACACGCCAACGTTATTTCAATCAGATAGTATACATGATACATACGATAAAACATCATAGTAATACAATGCAGTGCAATGCAATACAAATAAACAAGTAACGAGGAATATCATTTGTTTAATTTGTTTGTTTTAAATTTTTATTTCATTCAGATCATATAAAACTTATACAGTGGGTTAACGTTTATTAAAATTGGTTTGTTTTAAATTTTCATTTTATTCAGACCATATACAATTTATATAGTGAGATAACGTTTATTAAAATTGGTTTGTTTTAAATTTTTGATTTCATTCAGACCATATAAAATTCATATAGTGGAATAACGTTTATTTAATTTGGTTTGTTTTAAGTTTTCATTTCATCCAGATAATATACATTTTTTAAAGTGGAAACAAGTAACGTTAGATAACATTTTTTTAAAACTTATTACGTGAAACACGAGGTGATAATAATATATATTTTTATATAATAATATAATGTAAGTAAGAAGTGCTGGATAAATAAATAATTTGTTTTGTTTTAAATTCTTTATTGTGGTAATATTTTATACACAGTAAAAGAGTACCTGTAGTTGGCGAGTAAAGAAAAATTTACATTTTCATTGGAAGAATTGAACATGCAATGATTTATACATATAATTTATATACATTTCATGCAAGTTACCAGTATACACTTTTAACATGTTTGAAACAGTTCTATTAATAATTCCCTAACGTTTGTAAAAGAATAATTCAACTAAAACAACAGCTTTAAATATCAGTGCTAAATAAATAAAAAACTTTTATTTTAAATAATTTATATTTAATATATTTTAGCATAAATAACATTATAGGACTTTTTTATGTGATTATCAATTATAAAGGATTTTCATATTACACAATAACAACATTGTTTAATTGAAAAATGTTACAAAATGAAATACATTATGATCTGAATTATTAAAAAAGATTTTATCAAATATTTTTGTTGTAAATAGATAAAAAGTTTAATGTTTATTTTAATTCATATAATATAATGATTTATACATAATTTATTATAATTTATTCAGGAGACGATGATACTTAAATGGATTTCCATTAAAATATTTAGTCGTTATATTCAATTTTTCACCATAATAAAACTAGTATTATAAAAGTGGTATTATGAACATGCTGTACATAAAAACAGCTGTGTGTATTTCTTTTTATTATTTATAAAGATCAAACCTCAAAAGAATTAGCCTAAAATATCAGTTCTAATTACAATAATTTATTTATTTACTCATAAAATTTCTAACGAATTTACAATAATCACAATCGTTCTAATAAAGAAATAACGTTTTTTAACGTCTACATTCAGAGCCAGGCTGTTATAGCAGACGCCTCTCCCAGGTGCAATTTATGGTTAAGCCACCCACTGCACATGGGA
>JAUTWP010036879.1:0-13229 GCA_033042655.1 Cyathermia naticoides
TCATTTTTTCCCCGTCTCTGTTCCACCATCCGTGTGCTGCAACATGTTTTGGTAACGGTAAACCGAGACTCATAAGAAAGGCAGGCCAGTAGATAGCATGAAAACGTAAAATATCTTTTCCTATTACGTGTACACGCGCCGGCCACTTGTCCATATTGGCGTCATCTGTTCCATAACCCAAAGCTGTTACGTAATTCATAAGAGCATCTAGCCAAACATACATGACATGCTTTGGGTCATTCATCTCCTCTGGTAACTTTACACCCCAGTCGAAACTGGTTCTTGTGATAGAAAGGTCATCAAGTCCTCCTTCAACAAAACGAATTACTTCGTTGCGCTTACTTTTTGGCAGGATCGCGTTAGGATTATCGTCGTACCATGCGAGTAACTTATCTTGGTACGCAGAGAGTTTGAAGAAATAGCTCTCTTCTTCTACGATAGAAGTACTTTTGCCACATTCTGGACAAAACTCATCATCTACAAGTTGTGTGACTGGGAAAAATGTTTCGCAGGAGATACAATAGTGACCTTTATAGGTATCTTTGTAGATGTCACCATTTTGATGCATCACAGAAAATGCTTTTTGAACACCTTTTTTATGGTCAGCATCTGTGGTTCTTATAAATTTATCATAAGTGATATCAAATTCATCCCATAAATTCTTAAATGTTGCAGAAATTTCATCTGCATAGACTTGTGCACTTTTGCCTCTGGCTTTTGCAGACTCTTCGATTTTTTGGCCATGTTCATCTGTTCCTGTGAGAAAAAATGTATCAAGCCCTGACATTCTTGAATATCTAGCAAGCACATCGGCAATAATTGTTGTGTATGCATGTCCGATATGGGCAACATCATTCACGTAATAAATAGGAGTGGTTATATAAGCATTTTTGTGACAATTTGGCATGTGAAGTTTCCTTAAACAAATGAGTTTTAATGGTAGAATTTTATCTAAATTCTACTGCTATGCAGATTAGATAAGTTTTAAAGATGTTATACTTTTCTAATTCATTTTTCAAAAGGGGCTTTTATCTATCATGTTTATATAGTGAAGTGTGCAGACGAGACGCTGTATACAGGTATTGCCATAGATTTAATAAGGCGTCTAGAGGAGCATAATGGTTCCGACAAAGGGGCAAAATATACACGGGCCAGACGACCTGTAGAGCTTGTTTATAGCGAAAAGTTTAAAGATAGAAGTTTGGCTTCAAAAAGAGAATATGAAATTAAAAAGAAAATGAGCAGAAAGAGAAAGCTGGAGTTAATAGGTGTTGCCTAGAACTCAAATCCTCCACCTTCACCTTTGCTCATGCTGTCGTAAACGGCCTTAACATAGGTATCTCTTAGTTCACAGTCTGTAAATTTTTTACACTTCGAGCAGCTTTCTACCGACATTGTTTTTTGACATGCCTGAAGTTCACCTTTTATTTTTACTAGCTCTATTTGCCATTTATCTAATGATGTCTCTGCCACTATGAATTGACTCCGTATGCATCTTTAAGTGCATGAATTTCATTTTTGGATCCAAAAAAGCATGAGGTCGTATCATGGGGGTGAGAGGGTGCAATTTCAAGAAGCCTAACCCCTTTGGTGTTAATGGCTTCTCCTCCTGCTAATTCATAGACTAGGGCAAAAGGTATTGCCTCGAAGAGCTGTCTTAATTTTCCACGAGGAACATCTGTGGTGCCTGGGTAAGAGAAAAGTCCACCACCCTTGAGAAGTATTTGATGCAGGTCAGGAACCATACCCCCTGAGTATCTTAATCTGTAACCTTGAGCAAAGAGCCCATCAATAAATTTTTTATGTTCTGGGTACCAATGTTGCTGTGTGCCGCCTGGGGCATTCAGTTTTCCTTTTTCATTAAGGTGTATTTCGTTTATAAAGTCAAAGAGTCCATTGTTTGCCCTGTAAAGTTTGGGCGCACCTTTCCCTTTTTCTGCTATGACCAGTTCAATGCGTGGTCCATAGACAACATAGGCTGAAGCAATAAGGTTTTCACCTTTTAGCTCTCCTTTATAGATGCCAAAAATAGAACCCACAGAGAGATTCACATCTGCCAAGCTTGAGCCATCAAGAGGATCATAACAGACAGTATATGTGCCATCACTGTGTAGCGACATGATGCCTTCTTTCTCTTCACTTACAATATCTTTTACAATGGATACATCAGCAAAAGCTTGCTCAATGATCAGATCACTTTTTACATCAAGTTTTAGTTGGTCTTCCCCAGAGGAATTAGAGCTATCGCTATATCCTAAATCTTCCGTTTTTATCGCATGGTCTATTTCGATAGCTATTTTTTTTATGGTTTCAAAAATGGTTTGCATCTATTGCCTTTTTTATAAATTTTTAGCATGGGTATTAATCCACTCAATAATTTCTGTTGTATTGTTTAGATCAAGTATATCAATATTACTAGGGATTGTATAGTCTGAAAGTACGATACTGTCATCAATAGCGATAGCCTCACTGCAAGAGAGATAGCTTTCATCTATGCTGTTTCTAAAGATGGCAATTCTTGGGAGTGGAAGTGTTTTCAAACCTTCAACAAGCAGTACATCAAAGTGACCAATCATCTCAACAATTTCATCTAGGTTTTTCTCTTTTTGAGAGAAGAGGGTTGTTCTCGAAGGAGAAGTGATAACAACTTCTGCACCCGTTTGACTAAAGATGTGACTGTCTTTTCCTTCTATGTCAAAAATAGCTTTGTCTTTTGGGTCATTTTTGACAATAGCAATATCTTGATTTTGAATCATGATTTCGGCTACTTTCTTAATAAGGGTTGTTTTACCACTGTTTGATGGTCCTGTAAAAGCTACGGCTACTCTTTTGCTCACTGGCTTGATTCCTTGCGTTGATTCGTGTTATTATACATAAATTTTTATTGAAACTATGTTAAACTTTCTTTAGCATGCAAGCAGACTTCAGAAGGAATAAAAATGTATAAAGTAGTTCTCTTTTTCCCGCTATTATTCCTTTTGCTCTCTTGTGCCTCGAAAGAGGAAAAAAGATTTTTAAATAAATATAAAGAGCAAAGACACTACCAGAAAAACCTCATGAAGAGTGAAAAGTTGCAACTTTATGAAAACAATATAACAAAAGTAATGTTTACTGCCACATATCTTAATAAAGAAGAAACAGAGAGTCAGCATAAAAATGTGGAAAAATTTATCGTAGGTATACATGTTGAAGAGAACAATGAAACACTAGAGCATCTGGGGGAGTATTCATTAAGATTAAATGGTAAGCGTGCAGAGCATTTTACTGTTTTAGATGACAAGAGCAAGCTTCTTAAAAATATTCCATTTAGAAGCGAATGGAGTTACTTCTATTTAGTATAGTTTCCGTACGCACCGAAAAAGAAACTCATCTTGAGTATTGAGAATACTTTTTATGGCTCTGGTTCTATGCATTTTTCTAAAGTCGCGAAATATACATTTGGCAGAGAAATTTTCTAACGAACTCTTTATCTGAATTTATCTGTTTTTGATGGGTCCGTAAGTGTTTCGATGAAAGGCAATAGGCGGGTAGCCTTTCCAAGCTTGTTCATATAGACAACATAGTTTGTCAAGACTCTTTTTCCATACTCTCTAGCCTCAATATTTTCCATCCTTTCCATACTAAGATAAGGTTCAAAAGATCCTTTTCTGAAAAACTTAGGATTTCTTATAAGTTTTCTTGTGAAGCCAATACCTGCATTGTAGGCATAGGCAACAAAAAGTGGATGTTGTAGATATTTATTAAGATAGTCAAGATGAAAGTCTGCGTACTCTAATGCTTTTTTGGGCTTAAACATATCATCTAAATCAATATGCTGTTTTTTTTGCTTTGCAACATGCTTAACGAGAAATGGCATAAATTGCATCATGCCAAGTGCAAAAGAGGTTGATATTGAAGAGGGCACAAAGCGACTCTCTTGTCTGGCTATGGCATAGAGTAGGGCTTGACGCTCTTTTGGATACTTTCTTACAATGCTTCTGTAGGGCATAGGAAAATATGACTTCTTAAAATTACATGCTTTGGCTTTAATGAAGCAGTACATTCCAATAGTCTTTTTTGATTTACAATCATCTGCAAGGTCATTTAAATCTGTGCCCCTTTTGAAAATCTTTGATTTTATTTTTGCCCAGTGTATAGGATTTTTTTCATCTAGACCAAAAACGCTGTTTTTGCCGATACGAGGTGTGACTATCGTTCTTGGATATCTACTTTTTGTGATATCTGCAGCAAGAAGGGTATACATATTAATATGGTAACTCTTTTTTAAATCTTTAATATAATCTTTATCTTTTGTAATAAGGTAGAGCCAAAAAAGGCATTTGTCCTTTTCCCATCTTTGTTCATAGTTGTTGTGGGCAGAGTAGATGAGTGTAGCAGCTTGTTTGAGTTGATTCAGCTTGACCATTTGAATACCGGCTTTAAAATATTTATTGGCTTCTGCTTTTTTGTTCCAGTTAATGTCACTTCTTGTATCAGATTTTCCAATAGATTTTTTAGCCGTTAGCTTTGCAGTGAGCCCGGTTTTGTTTTTATAAGCATCTCTTAGTTTTTTATTGAGATGTATGGCATCTTTTATGATTGATTTTGCTTCACCGACTGTGGTCATTTTTTGAGTTAAAAGGCGCCAAATGTAGTAGTCTTTTTCTATACTGGCAGGCATGCTATGCACTTGTGTGTAGGTAAATATTTTTGCATTGACGGCCATGGGTACCAATAATATGGCAAGCAGGACTACTAATTTTTTTATTTTCATATGACTTAGTTCCTTGTTATATAAGACTGAGTAGAAAGTTGTCTAAAAACTGTAAGCCAAATATGATGACAAGTGGTGAAAGGTCTAGTCCTGACAACACGACAAAAGGCATTTTCTCTCTAATGAAGCTTAGTGCAGGGTCTGTAGACTTTCTTATAAATTGCACAATTTGATTGTGTGGATCTGGATGAATAAAGCTTAAGAATGCGGCAATAATAATAAGCCAAATATAGAGAAATATAATATTATGTATTAAAATTTTGAGAAAAATGTTGACATTTTATCTTGAATTATTACCTTCCTGTGTGGCATAGCAGCGGGAAAGTTTTTCTTTATAAATCTTGCTGCAGTATCTCCTGTGTGAGTGATTGGTATAAATACATTGTGATGTAGCGCTCCAGCCACGCTGGCAGACGGGCTGTGTGGAGAGGCATATCTCATTATGGGGTGATGAGCATTTCTGATCCTCATCATGAAGAATGAATGCAAGCAAGATGAATTGATGTGTCCACCATGCTTAGTTTGTCTCAAGTAGTGCCCCGTCTTTCTACTTTAACACTACTATTTGTTGTGTTTATCACTCCATTAATGTCTTGTGGCAAAAACAAAAAATACTAAAATAAATGTTGTTGTTAACATAACAACATGGAGAAATGAAACTGGAAATTGGAAATTTACAAATGATAATAAATGTTCATAAAATATTTATTTGAATTTTTTATGATTAATTTTCTGAACAATTTATACATAATTATAAAGATCAGTGTACAGTTTTTTTAAACTTATTTTTAAATCATTTTTTACATGCTTATTAAATGCAATGTTAAATGTAAAAGACCCAAGCACTAATTAACTTCTGTCTGCTTTATTCTTGTTCAGATTTCTAGAGATTAGTGTTCTAATTATTCCTTCTCAATGGACCCAGCTGCAGTTTGGCCTATTTTCTGTTCCATCCATTGGTCCACAACTAGTTCATCAAAGGTTGTCGTATGTGCTATCCTGTCTGTTGGAAAGTGCATATAAAAGACCCCTGGACTTGACTAGACATTTTTAACGTGCTTACTTACTAAATAAGTGTTCAAGCACTACCCCTTGCTGCTTATCTGAAAGAGTAGCCTATATGGCATCAGCGGGTTTCCTCTGAAGTAATGTGTCAAAATTAGCATAATGTACATATATGACGTCTGATAGCCGATGATAAGATACAAATCAGTGTGCTGTAAAGGAGACATTAAATGAAACAAACATTTTTCTTCTAATTATAAATTCATTTTATTATTTTCTCATTTTAGAATTCTGCACACTTGGTTTTATATTCAATCTGCTTATACTGCTATTAATATTATATTAATAAAACTTTAATGTTTGTCAAGGTAAAGATAGCTTTTAACAAAGAGAACTGTCAATGAAGGTTGAACAGTAGATGAGAAATTGGGTCTCTGTGTTTATGTTACCAATCTCTCCTTGTTGCAAAAGGCTAATAAGACTGAGTCAACTCTGTCTCATATTTTGTCATGTTAAGTTTCACCCTACAGGTATATATTTCAATGTTACATAAATTTTATATGTACTTTTCCACAGACAGGACAGCACATACCAGAACTTTTGATGAATCAGTTGTGGACCACTGACTGGAACGAAAAATAACAAACTGCAGATGAGTACACTGAGAAAGATCGATCTGATGACCGACCATATGTGGAAGCACTACCGATTGTTCTACATTCTGCTCCTTTGTTCTTAGATAATGCATGATCTTAAATGTTTAGGCTATTACATGAACATTGCGGAGTGGGGTGTAGCTCAGTGGGTAGCATGCCCACCTTTGAAGCAGTCAGTCATCGGATCAATCCTTTTCATTACTCATCTGCAGTTTCAGCTATTTTCCATTCCAATCTGCTCCACAACTGGTTCATCAGGCCCTGGTATGTGGTATCCTGTCTGTAAAAGTGCATATAAAAGATCCTTTGCTGCTTATTGAAAAGAGTGAGCTTATGTGGCAGCAGCAGGATTTCTTTAAAAAGGGATGACTCAAAATGACCCATAGTGCTTGAACACTTATTTAGTGATGTAAGCACGTTAAACATTTTTCCTGTTAATGACCCATAGCCGATGATAAAAGTCAATGTGCTTAGTGCCCGTTAAATAAAAAAAATTAAACTTGCAGGAACATTGCAGATGTAATCGTGTTTAATTTGTTTCACTGGCAACATCATTATACTTACACGCACTTTCTGATAGGTCAGTATGTGCTAGAGTATTTCTTTCTATTTAATCATTCAATTATTCATTGATTCTGAATCCTTTCTTCAGTACAATTTATATCCATCATCAATTTACCATTTTTGTTTTTTATTACTCACGGTCTACAAAAGAAAGTTTGATTTGCATAATTGGATAAATAAAATTACACTATATATGTATTTTTGGTGGATAGTAGGCTTTCCCTAACACTTATGTGACTGTATCATAGCCATCTATATTAATTGCGTAGGAGCACAAGAAATAATTCCTGTCTTTTTTATATAGGCTATGAGACGCGGAAGATGAAAATCTCTATTTCATAAAAATTGATAGATTTGGATAGACAAGGTCACACCTTTAATAGACCCTAGGTCTGCGGATTGCATTTTGAATTCAACTGGCCATGGATAGCTGAAGAGAAGTCTGTGGAGCTCTGCAGTGCAATGGGGCTGAAGTTGGTGTGCGCCAGCTCGTCGCCACCACTGACTGGGCCAGCTGACATAGTCATGTTCCCTCTTCATCAAATGGAAAAATCAGATTCACCCGTGATGGGTCTGGGTTTTAATTGGTGTATTTGTGAGAGCATTGTAGCTTGGTGTGGCTTGTACTTTGGATTAAAGACATTGATGTGAGTTGCTACTGTAACAAATCACAGGATATAGTCATGGGGAATGATGTATTAAAACATGGGTGTATTCAGTGAAACCCTTCTGAACTGGACACCCATGGAATAAAGTAAAATGTCCAGTTTTTAGAGGTGTCCCATTTTCAGGGGTTAGATTTACACTAACTGAACACATTGGGAACAAATTGTTTTTCCAGTTTACACAGTCCACTGTAAATAAAGTTCCAAACAATAAAAACTTGCCTTTTAAACATAATGTATACAATGTACAAATGTATTTAAATCCATAATAACATTTCTTTTATTATATGGTTGCTATGGTAATCAAAATGGGAAAGTAGGAAGTGAAAACCCACCATAAAATCATTTCTTTACTGGTACATTAAAAAATTAATTTAAAAAATTCCAAAATATGTATAAATATTTGACCTTTTGTATCTTTTCCTTTTTATTCTACAATAACTAACATTAATCTTTTTTAATTTTATTTAAATATATATCCATAGATTTTATGATTTTACAAATATTGTAGAGGTAAAGGATATTTAATCACAAATGTCTGATATAATTCAGTTCAGAATAGCCGGTGAACATTGCCTTTATGTTGTATTACGTACATTATAAACTTGAGAATTATGCATCCTGCTGATTTAATGTGTTAAAAATTTAGGAAATTGGACCAAGCCTTTGAGGAAATTGCTCTGTTGTCCAGTCAGTTCGAGGTTTAACGCAAGTTGTAATTGCAGATGGTGATGCGAGTTAGTCACAACAGAATTGCAGAAGTCAGCGACTGGTCACCCAAACCCATATTTAATTATTTCTAATTATATGTAATATGACAGTACCAACCATTTGAGCTTATTACGGTGCTGTGTTTCAAAACCTCTTATATTCCTGACAGTGTTATCAGGCTCTTGTTACTCGACCACTTCCCAGGAGCCAGTTTTCAATTAAAATGTTTCAGCTAAATTTTTCCAAATGACCTTTATTTGTATGTCACATTTGTCAAGCAATGGCTTCTGCATTGATACAGCTTATATGGAGAAGTGGAAAATTGAAGTTAATCTTGTGTTAGTATGATAATTGCTATATGTTGGATTTGCCCATCACGGAAGTCAAATGTCAAATGAAAGTGGTCAGACATTCCCAAACTGTACTCTATTTTTTTTTATTGTGGGAACTGAGTGAATTGTGATCTCTTGATTGTCATAAATATGCTAATGTCATGATTAACAATAGTCCACGATGAAAGACAAGATTGAGACTTTTAAACAATATGTGGGTCATATTCAACAAATGCAGAGTTTAGCCTGTGTTAAGCTATATCCCAAGGGAGTTGGGAAGTGGAACTTTAGTGGCTGAGCTCCCAGCTATCAGACAGTACATAAATGTCAGTGATTTCATAATCCTAACATGTCAGGTTTAGATTTGATCCCCCATCCTCTAATTCTAACAAAAATTGATTTGTTCGACCAATGTTTTACATGAAAAGCAATCCAAACTTGGCGTTTACCATTACAAAAGTTTTTTTTTAACGACACCACTGGATCACATTGATTTTTATCTTATCAGTGGCTATTGGACGTCATTCATAAGGTAATTTTGACACATTTCTTCAGAGGAAACCTGCTGCCACATGGCTACTCTTTTCAATAAGCAGCAAGGGATCTTTTATATGCACTGATGAACCAGTTGTGGAGCACTGGTTGGAATGGAACAATTCAAACATAGTTTTTACCCTCATCAACATTTATGGACTATCACTAAGGTGTTATGGTCATCCCTTCAGTAACACTTTTGAGCTGTCAAAACTGTTGCTATGTGTTGTCCTGCATTTGTGTGTGTGGGGGGAGGGGGAGCATATAAATAAAAAATCTCTAGTGGCAATGCATTTCTTCAGTAAACCATGTGTCACAATTATTTAGTTTTGACATGTAATTTTCACTCATTAAACTATGCTGTGATGGTGGTTTATTAAAAACATTATCAGTTAAAATGTGATGCTTATCGTTTTCACAAAGCACCGCTATTTTCCTTCCAAAGGACGGCGTGACTATGGTGTCACAGTGTTGCAGTACAGCTTTTTGTAACAATTCTCAAAATAGTAAACCTGGAATAAGCTTACATAAATTTCTGTTAACTAAGAAAGAATTACTAAATCGCACGTGTTGTGTTCCGAACATTTGACCCTTCGGTTCATCTCTGCTGATGTAAACACCGGTTCGGACTGATACAGCTCCAAAATTGGGTCTGGTTCAACAACAGTTTCATCAATAAAGTTTTCACTACTCCCAGAAGAAAATCTCGCACCAGAATAAATTGCTGTTTGATATTATGCGTTCAATCATGTAATACTGTACAATAACAAAGCCCTCTTTCTGCGTCATATCCGGTGCTAGAATTCAAGGGGAGACAACTCTAAAGACACAAATGGCCGCTTCTAGCAAGTGGGAATTATCGTGGTTTTTAATTAATTAGTAGAATACACAGTTTTTGTAAATTAAATGGTCTGTATGTGTTTTTAGCATATATATTCATATTTTCAACTAAAAAACTTTATTTTTGGCATTACTACTCCTTTAATACAAATTGAGAAAAATAAAAACCTTCTACTACCAAGATTAGACAATTGTACCAGGTCTCTGGGTTTTTTATGCAGTACAAGACAAAATGTAATTCATGTGGTCAGGTGTAATATAAAGATAAATAATATTGCCTTTGAAGTGAATTTCAAACTTAGTTTAAAAATATTTGAGTAGACAATGTATAACAAGATTTATGTTATATCTAGATGATGGAATGGAATTTGAAGCCCAGATGTTGGAATTGAAACAAATGAAAGAAGAACTGATGCTTCGAGAAAGCCAGCTTTTACATTTAAAGAGTCGGCAACAGAGCATAGAAGATGGCTTGATGGCTAAAAGTAAAAGCAGAGGAAGAGGTTAATTACATATTAGCTCAGCAGCTTTTTATATTACAGTAGACCTCACATATAATGGCCTTGCATAAACCAGATACTCGCCTACAACATACTGAATCTGGAAGTCCCGGTACACGTATAACACACAAAGTACGATATACGTATAATACTAACAGACTTCGCAAAAATAGCCGGTCCCAATTAGTACGTTATATGCGAGTTCTACTGTATTTTATGTAGATGTTTACATTATTTTACAGTTTGCTAACTATAACTTCCTTAACAATAACAAAACCCTTTGTTTTGAAACTTTAGTTTAAACATTTTATAAGATAAATAAAAAAACAGTACTTGTACCTAATAAAATTTGAAGTATTATTAATTAAATAGTATAATTTGAACACTTAAGAGAGGACTGTTCCTTCTTTGATTTTAGTATACATGTTGTGCCCTGTAGCTCACACCAGTACATAGCACACAGGAAGTAATGCAATATGAATTAATGTGGAACGTTAATGCTTTCAATTTTAAAACTAGTTAAGGGACATAATTGAATTGGGTTGTTGTTCCAACTAACCTACATTAATATTTGATAAAGTTAATAATTTATCTAATTGCAATTAAAGTGGCAGTCTTTTATTTAAAAAAAAATATTTAACCATTTAGAATATATCTTGTACGTTTGCCCATCATGCTCCATTCTTCTGGCATAACAATCTGCTATACCGTAATAAGATTATGAGAAAAGCTCTATATCTCAGTGTGTGGTGGACCACTATTTGCAGTTGTAGTGCATTTCAAATGACCTAATTATGGTACAACAGATTGTTACGGCAGAAGAATGGAACATGGTGGACAACAATAAAACGTATAAGATATATTCTAAATATATAAAACAACACTGCTTCTTTAACTTCAAGTTTAACTTTTAAGTACATATATATATCTTGCCATGGAATAGTTTTAAAATCATAATGTCATCATTAGACTAAATATTTTTGGAGTAATGCTCGTTTACATTATATTTTAGTAGGGAACCGTCATTCTTTGTATATTTTTGTTCTCTATGACTGACTGAGTTTGTTAATAATTGTTTAGTTATTAAGAATTATGGGGCAATGGTTATTAGTTAACTCTTTAACAGGTTTCTGAAATTTACCTTTTTATTTATCCATACTCAAAATGTTTTGTTTCTGAGAAACTTTATTTATTTTGATATATTTTTGTCAGGTATGCGGCATGCATCATTAGGAAGGGAACCAGAAATGTTTAATGACATGGGGCCTACACCTTTCGGTATGAGACTACCATTTCACAATATGGGACCTAGGGGACGTGGTGGACCTGGACTTGGATCTTGGAGTGCTAAGAGACCTTATCACATGGAAGACTTTTCTGTTGGATCTGGACCAAAGAGGGGCAGGTTGAACGAAGAGGTATATGCCAGGCATAAAAGTCTATTTTTTCTGGAGCTAATATTTAATTGATTTTGTATTAAAAATATGTAATGATAAAAAAGTTCAAATTTTAAGAGTTGAGATACACAAACTTCCTATTTGTTTAATGATTTTACAACAGAGAAGGACCAAGAGGATGTACTTCTGGGGATGCACTCAATCAGAGTCCATGTTAGTAAAGCAAATTTAATTCTTTATGAAAAAATCTCTGTAGATTAGTATCCTGGATCTGCCCATTCCAGACTTGAGATTCACAAACACCAAAGTTTTCTGAAATATGACCACAAGTAAAAATATATCCATTCAGGCAAATATTTTAATCAAATTATTAATGGTTAATAATAATGAAAATACCACTGAACTCAAAATAACGTTGATACTTCTCCCATCATATAAAGGTGTAAACATATTTTTACTTATCTTGTCTGCCTTTGAAGCGGTCAACCATCGGATCGATTCTCAGTTGACCCATTTGCAGTTTGGACCATTTTCCATTCCGGCCAGTGGTCAAAAACTTGTTCATCAAAGGCTGTGGTATGTGCTGTCCTGTCTGTGGCAAAGTTAATATAAAAGAACCAATGCTGTTTATAGGAAAGAATAGCTTATGTGGCAGTAGCAGGTTTCCTTTGAAAAAGAATCTGTCAGATGATCAACTTCCAAAACCTTTACAAATTCTTAAGATATTTTTTTATTATTGATTTTTGCTTTGCTTTTATTCACATAAAACCCTGTTACAGATATTTATTCCAAGACCCAGGTAAGTAATGGGAGAAAAAAATGATATTAGTAATTCTTTAAATAAAACCACATAGTGACAGGGTTCACAAATAGAGTTTATAAGCTGACACACACAAACACATACATTTATAAATATACATATGCATAGATAGAAAATTAAATAGATAAATTTATATGGTCTGTAAAATATAAACAGGCTGCTTTTTCATCAATTATGATTCTTAAGATACTACTCATACCCTACTGCACAAAATAATGCATGTAGCCAGCATCGGGTACTATTTTTAAAGACAATGCTTGCCCAGATCTAACTTATAGGGATAGTCAAGTAAGGCTTTTATACATATTCAACAATATTTAATAAACATAGTTTGTTAACATGAAGCAGTATATTGGTTTATTTAAAGGGGCAGTCAAGTAAGGCTTTTATACATATTCAACAATATTTAATAAACATAGTTTGTTAACATGAAGCAGTATATTGGTTTATTT
>JAUTWP010036990.1:0-13228 GCA_033042655.1 Cyathermia naticoides
CTGTTCCTGTTTCACCACACTATAACACATGGTCCTGCAGAAAAAAAAAGTAAAGTTTGTTTTATTTAACGACATCACTGGAGCACATTGATTTTTATCAGCGGCTATTGTACGTCATACATATGGTAATTTTGACACTTTTAGAGGAAACCCGCTGCCACCACATGGGCTACTCTTTTCAATAAGCAATAAGGGATCTTTTATATGCGCTTTCCCACAGACAGGACCACATACCATAGCCTTTGATGAACCAGTTGTGGGGCACTGGTTGGAATGGAAAATAGCCCAAATTGCAGATGGGCCCATTGATAAGGATTAATCCGATGACAGACTGCTTCAAAGGCTGAGATACATTCAACTCAAGAAAAACAAAATACACAACATGTGTAAAGGAATGTTCTTTTAAAAATATATATGAAAAAGTTGGTTTTATTTAACACCACAATAATAAATAGCACATTGTTTTTTAATCATTGGCTATTAAGACAAAAATTATGGTTAGTGTAACAAGTCGACCACTCAAACACTACATTCCATTCTTGTAGATTTGATTATTTTTGGGAATAAGAAGCAAATTATCAAACTGGATCAAGACATTAATAGCAAAATCAACAAGTGATTTAAAGTGGCGATGTCTGTTTAAAAAAAAATATTTAACCATTTAGAATATATCTTCTACGTTTGTTTGATGTGCACCATGCTCCATTTTTCTGACGCAATGTTACCACGGTACCACATTTAGGTCACACGAATAGCGCTATGACATAGATATGGCGGCCAGGTGGAGACCCGCCTCGAGGATTTATAGTATATTTCTCGTGATCTAATTTAGACACAGCAAATCGGTGTGTTAAACAAATGGAGTGTCATTAAATAAAAAAACTTTACTCACATCCTCCTACTGTTGCATGACCCGCCCCAGCTGCCTGACTGGATGGCATTCCTGTACCTTCCTTTACAAAGTCTGAGCAGATGAGTTTAGCCAGTGGTTCTAGAATCACGTTTGATGCTTCTATGACCATACTTTCAGATGTGAACGTTGACGAATACTTGAAATCCTGAAAATAATATTGTAAAATTAAATTTTAATATAAATTGTATAAATATAATAGAGTATACATTTGAAAGAAATGGTCACAATATGAAATGGTATGAAATACATAATATTATATAAAATTAAATTTTATTATAAATTGTAAATGGGTCCACTGAAGAGGGTCGATCCAATGACGTATCAGTCTTGGTTTAATAAAGGCCATGTTGTGTTCTGTCTTGTCTGTTGAAAAGTGCATATAAAAGAGCCCTTGCTGTTTATCAATAAGAGTAGCCTACTGGTAGTAATGAATAGTGCTTGAACCGTAATTAGATGTGAGCATGAAAATAAATATAACCAAGTAATGAATGTCAAAAAACCACAAAATGGCTGACTTCGATACAAGGTTATTATCCAAACTCTAAAACATAAGAAAATAAATATGAGAGTTATTTCCCTTGTAAAGTTAAACAATATTGCCATTTTACAGTAGGCATGAAAATAAATTAGTCGATACTGAAACTACTGACAAAAGCCGCTGATAAGACAAAAATCAATGTGCTCTAGTGGCATCATTAAATACTTAAATTACCAGTAGGGAGCAGGATGAAGCTCAGTCGATAGCGTGTCCGACTGAAGCGGTCGGTTGTCGGATCGATCCTTCTCAGTGGACCAGCTGCAGTTTGGTCCACAACTGGTTAATCAAAGGCCATGGTATGTACTGCTTATCGAAAACAGTAGCCTATGTGGCAGCTGCGGGTTTCCTTCTAAAAAGTGTGTCAAAATGACCATATGTATGACATCCAATAACCGATGATAAGATAATAATCAATGTGTTCCAATGGCGTCATTAAACAAAACAAACTTTACTTTTTCATTAAATAAAACAAACTTTACTTCGGTTGATACTTAAATTACGGACACAATTCTTACCAGTAGTCCTGCTGTGAGTTTAAGTCCTTGTGGAGGGGGCAGACTCAGTGCTGATCGAGAGCCCAGTTCAAAACTTGCAAAGCGGAACCAGCCCGGTTCTCCAGGAACGTATGTACTGTTCTCAATAAAGCTGGTCTGTGCTACGCTGCCGAATGATATCTTTCTTCCAGGTATGATCCTCATGTGTCGCACTCCGATGATCTCTCCATTCCACAGTAAAGCAATTTCTCCTTCCCCGAGGACGTACACGAGAGATGACAGGTACACTTTGGCTCCTACATCAATCCAAACATTCACTGGAGTTTTCGTGAGAGTGAGATCATTCTCAATGTAGGCCGAGTGTCCTGAATGTAAATGAATTCTTCCTGAGCGGTCACCAAGAATTTTAACTATTCTGAGAACATAGTTCTCACTGTTGTTAACCATGTGCAAAGAAGCCTTGTTTGTCAAGTGCACTTCATTAAAGATGTACTCAGTCTGATCTGGCTCATCAAGGGTGCAGTACTGATCCCAATTCTTGTCACCGTTTGTCAAATAGAGCTTGTTGTACTTGTATCCAAACAGACGCTCCTCCACGTAAACTGTGCCAGGTCCTCCACTCGACTTGTAATGTCCTGTTCCTGTTCCACCTTCTGTCTCAAACTTACCACTGAAGCTGTTGTCATCAGCCACATACAATGCTATCCTTCCACCTGATCCACCAGCATAGCCTTGCCCTCCTCCAACATTCAGTAACCCGTATCCTTCCAGGTGCATTGTCCTCACGTAGATGCTTCCTCCAGAACCACCTCCCGTTGAAGCCAATCCACTAGCTGCTTTAGCCGTTACTTCACCATCAACAAATATTTTCTTCCCTATCTCCACATCTATCACTCCACCTCCTTGACCACCGGCACCTGTTGAGCTGCCTCCTCCAGAACTTCCACGTTGGGTAGGTGTGTACAAACTGTCATAATAAACTCCGCCTTCTACGATCACACTCTTGTCTGTGTTGTAATTCCCACCGCCATGGCTGGCGTGTCCAGCTCCGGTACCACAGCAAGACGAACTAGCTGTTGTTCCAGAACCAGTGGAGAAGTCCAGAGTGTCAAGAGAACGGTCTATTGGTGATGTCGTCATCTTAGCTCCCGCTTCAACATTCAGCGACGTTGCTTTAAGAGCGACACTTTCAGCAGACAGAACAGCCAGGTATCGTATATCAACTAGTCCAATGCTTGCCTTCATTGTAAGGTCTGGAGCGTACTCTACAGCTGACCTGCCTCGCAGATCAAGCTCTCCCAACCTCATAGAACCATCTTCATCTATGTATTTGTATGTCCCATTCTGAAGCATTGCAGTATGTGCCTTTGAGCCAAGATATACAGAATTGTACTGTCCCACAATGATAGAAGATACAGCTGTCATTCTTCCGTACCATTGAATACTCTGATCTCGGTGATCAGTCAGTGCTATGCCATTGCCGTAAACATAGAGAAAACCTGGAAGAATTATTTCTGAGTATTCGTCAATGATGAAGTTTATCAAAGATGTGAACGCTTTCACTTTAGATTCTTCATACTCGGCCGTCAGCTTCTGGTTGTGGTGCAAGTGAATCAGACCGGTTCTGTCTCCTACGACCACCTTCATGTGAATGTGTATATCTCCACTGGTGTGAATAAAGTGCAGACCTCCATTTCTCAAAACCTGCACTTCCTCAAATACAAACGCAGATGTTCCACTTTCTTCTATGGTAGCATATTTAGTTACTGGTCCGTGGTTGTTATCTATTATTAGTCGTTTCTGCTTGAAGCCTTTGAAGACATCTTGCAGATAGATAGTACCAGCAGCAGCGCCCTGTAGCATGGTTGCACCTTTACCACCAAAAGCATAATACGACCCTCCAAAATCATTGTTTGATTTCATGTATATGGCTATCCTACCTCCTGCACCAGCTCCGCTTGATCCGCTAGAATCACCACCAATACTGGTGAAGACTCCGTAACCTTCAAAGAAGTACGTGTCAATGAGGATACTTCCAGCACTTCCACCCCCGAGATTTGATCCGCTGCCATTCACCGTGATCTCGCCATCATTGATTATCATGTGACCAATTCTCAGATCAATCCAGCCTCCTCCTCGTCCTCCAGTAGTCCTAACTCTGCTGCCCGAGTCACGAGGGAAGTAAACTGAACCATAATGCTGCCCTGCTTCATCAAGTCCTCCCGGTCCTCCGTGACCTGCGCCAGGACAACTAGTTGCCGAGTCCTCACACACAGGTGATCCCTTCGTCGAGTCCATCATTGATGAGCTTGTTCTGTGAGCTGCAGTGCTGGACAGAATAGCTTCCAGTTCCAAGTCAAGATCTCCACAGGAAATGTTGAAATAGTCTGCTTTGATTGATGAGCTGAATTTGAGGCTTAAAGAACCGACCATCATCTGTGCACCGGTGTTAGGGTCATAGTCTATGGAGCTTTCTGGGTCCATCTGCAGCATGCCGAATGTTACTGCTGCCTGTTTACTCAGTGCTGTTTCCTTCATTGGAACAATTGAAGCATGCTCACCAATACGGACGTGTCTTCCGGGTCCCACTATCATGTTGACAACACCTCTCAAGATTCCATTCAGATCCAGAGCAGTCGGAGCCTTCCCGAGAATTGTTGTTGTTTCTGACAGAACAAATTCACCACCATTGTGCAACTCAAGATTTATCTTCAGCTTGGAGCTTGTAAGATTTCCATAGCGGAAGCGCTCCAGAGTTCCTTTCTGTAATGCCCTCATCCTCAGCAGTCCCGTTCCATCTCCATTCACCTTTTTAATTGTCAGTGTTTTCTTATCAACTGTCGACTCCTTCAGCTGTAGCTTGGCAAAGTTAAATATGTAAAGGATATTAAACAACAGATCATGTTCCTTTTCATCCAGAGTCAGGTAAAAGACTTGCTGTTTGTTCTCATTGTCGACAGTCAGAGTTTCAACTGCTTCATCCGACTTGCCAGTCTTAAAGTAAACAGAACCAGGCCCTGCTCGTCCATTAGTAGCAGGAGATGTTCCACCTCGAGCCTTGAACTTCCCTGAATAGAGAGTGTCTTTAGTGAGCACAGAGATCCTTCCACCACTACCAGCTCCTGATGTAGATGCAGACGTGTCTCCACCGTTAGCACTGATCAATCCAAATCCTTTTAGCATGTCACCACACTGAACAAATATACTCCCACCGGCTCCTCCTCCCGAGTCTTTCCCTTCTCCATTGGCACTGAGGATTCCATCGAGAATCAACTCATCCATGTTGATAGTGATGACCCCACCACCGGCAGCTTCGCCTGCCCCCCATCCACCAGAACTTGAAGGGTCGTAGATAGAACCAAACGGAACAGCAGCGTCCGTAGAATCTATTCCATTGCCGACTCCACCCTCACTAGCATGAGCTCCACCATGACCGGGTTGTCCATTAGCTGTTGCTGACAGAACTTCTTCCATTCTACCCATCTCAGAAACGTCTAACTGAGCCCCACGTTCAAGAATAACCGTTCCTGCCGTGATGTTAACACCGTGAGCTTTGAGAACAACAAATCTTTTCATCTCCATTGTACCCACAAGCAAACACAAGTCTGATTCAGGCTCAAATATAGATCCGTGTTTGAGCACCATCGAGCTGAGGAAATAGCAGCCAGGTTTACTGTTAGAGACGTATTTACCGTTGTCAAACGATCCCGTCTGAGACGTCATCTTTAGCTTGATCTGTCCACCTTTTTCTACAACGAAGTTCTTCAAGGTTATCAGACCACCAAGAATCAGCTGCGTTCCGTCAACAGTGACGTTGAGAGGAACGTGAAGCACCGCGGTGTCAGCAACGTCCATGTTCACAGAGGTTGTCAGGCGGTTCGATATTCCCTCTGTTATTTCTGCTCGTAGAGTTTGAGTTTTACGCACGTACAACCAGGCAGTTTTATCTCCAGAAAATTTCTTCACTTTCAGTTCCTGATTGTCATTTTCAGAGCCATATTCAACTTTAGCATATCCTGAGAAATAAAACAGAAATTTATAATCTGATATAATAACATTTAGTATAGTTTAAAACTATGTAGTCTACTTTAGCATATCCTGACAAATAAAACTGAAATTTATAATCTGATATAATAACATTTAGTATAGTTTAAAACTATGTAGTCTACTTTAGCATATCCTAAAAATGAAAACAATGACAGAAATTTACCATCTGATATAACATTTAGAATATTCAAAAACTATGTACAGTCTACATGTCAAATGGTTAACCGAACATCCTGAAATTTATTCAAGTTTGTATATTGTTGGAAATAGAGGCACAGCCCCTACTGCGTAGCGAACCAGTGTTCAACAGTCTATTAGACATAATTATCGTTAATTTCCAGAGGCCGCTGATTTCATTGGAACCAGTAACTTTTATTTGGACCCTATAAAACATACGGGTAACCATGAGATGATGTTGGGCAACCAAACATTAACTAACCAGTGGTCCACAACTGGTTGATCAAAGATAATGGTATGTTTTGTCATGTGTATTGGCAAGTGTATAAAAGATGCCTTAAATTCATGCACGGATGCGGTAGATGGACAAAACCATAAACTGCACCTGCGAGAGACGTCTGCTATAACAGCCTGGCTCTGAACGTAGATGTTAAACAACTTGACTTGACGCACCCCTGTTGTGTATATCTGACAAAACCTACCTTTTATTGAGACATGGTTGTAGTCAAAATCTTCATCAGCCGATCCCGTGATTTGAACTAGAGTCTGCTCCTGCAGCGGTTCATCAACGTTGCCCTCGACAACCAGTGTATGGCCTGCTGCAGGTCCTTTCAGTGTCTCATCCTTGATGTACACAGTGCCCGGTCCAGCATAGTACGAGATTTCATTATTGTCATTTCCTCCGCCATACGCAGTCAGTTTCCCAGAGAAAATGTATCTGAAATATTTAATATAAGTTAATATTCACAGTGCCTGGTCCAGCATAGTACGAGATTTCATTATTGTCATTTCCTCCACCATACGCAGTCAGTTTCCCAGAGAATATGTATCTGAAATATTTAATATCAGTTAATATACACAGTGCCCGGTCCAGCATAGTACGAGATTTCATTATTGTCATTTCCTCCACCATACGCAGTCAGTTTCCCAGAGAAAATGTATCTAAAATGTTAATTGATTTATTATGAGTTCATATGAGTTAATATACATAGTGCCTGGTTTTCTCTAAAGAAATGTGTCGAAATGACCATATGTTTACATCCAACAGCCGATTAAAAGATAATCAATGTACTCCAATGGCATTATTAAATAAAACAAACTTTACAAGACTAAGTGCTTTTCCTGTCCTGGACACAGTGGATGGATAAAACAACAAAATACGCCTGAGATATGCATCGGCTATAACAGCCTGGCTCTGAATGTAGACATTAAACACCATGACCTGACCTGACAAAGTGTTGCTTCACAACTAAAAATAACTAGTCAAACCTCCTAAAGCAGCCACATGTAATAAGCAGCCACCAGTCTTCAAAGATCACCTTTATTTTCCCAAATCAGCTAATTTAGTAAATATAATCTGTATTAAGCAGCCACCTATCTTCAAAGATCACCTTTATTTTTTCCCAAATCAGCTAATTTAGTAAATATAACCTGTATTAAGCAGCTACCTGTCTTCAAAGATCACCTTTATTTTTTCCCAAATCAGTTAATTTAGTAAATATAACCTGTATTAAGCAGCCACCTGTTTTCAAAGGTCACCTTTATTTTTTCCCAAATCAGCTAATTTAGTAAATATAATCTGTATTAAGCAGCCACCTGTCTTAAGAGGCCACTTTTTGTTACTTCCTTTGCGTGGCAGCTTAAGACAGGTTTGACTGTACCTGTTTTCAACTTGAATTCTCATCCGACCTCCAGAACCTCCACCTCCTTTACCCAGACCAGATCCTCCGTCAGTTGAGATCAGTCCATGACCTTTGAGGTCACGTGCTTCAATGAGGACTGTGCCACCACTTCCACCACCAGCTCCCGCAGCCTAATATAAAACAAGACAATCATTTTATCCTTCATCACATACAAACATACTTAACCATAAATGGCACCTGAGAGACATGTCTGCTATAACAGCCTGGCTCTGAATGTAGACATTAAACAAAAAACAAAATATATATATCCTTCATCCTGTCACAGACACGGTGGATGACTAAAATCATAAACTGTGCTTGTGATAGGTGTCTGCTATAACAGCCTGGCTCTAAACGTAGACGTTAAACTTGAACTTATCCTTCACTTTAAACTTATTGTATTTTTTCATTTGCAATTCCCTTTGGAAGCAATCAAAATTAAAAATAGTCTGAATCAACTTTACTTTTTGGCTAATTTTGGATGAGCATCTAAATTCTTATCATCCAAGACATGTGCTAATCCTCATAAATTAAATAAATCCATAGCTCAATACAAATTCCGCTCCCATAGACTGTAGCCAGAAACTTTTTAAAGAAATACCAAATAATAAAGTTAGTTCCGTTGAAAAATGATTTGGAAAAAAATGATATTTGTGAGATCAAATGGACAATAGCACCCGCAAATTGAAAAACTTATGGTTATCTCCTAAGTAAGCAGGATGTAGCTCAGTCAGTAGCATGTGCCAGTCTTTGAAGCGGTCGGATCGATCCTTCTCAGTGGACCCACCTGCAGTTTTGAATATTTTCCGGTCCCACCTGTGCTCCACAACTGGTTCATCAAAGGCTGTGGTATGTGCTATCGTATCTGTGGGAAAGTGCATATAAAAGATCCCTTGCTGCTTATCGGAAAGAGTAGTCTATGTGGTGGCAGCGGGTTTCCTCTAAAAGAAATGTGTCAAAATGACCATATGAATGACATCCGATAGCTGTTAATAAGATAAAAAATCAATGTGCTCCAGCGGCATCATTAAATAAAACAAACTATTTATTTATCTGCTAAGTAAAATTCATACCAGTGCATTCTGTCCATCCACTCTGATCTCTCCCTCAACTAGGACAGTGTAAGCAACCTTCAGATCAAGCAGTCCACCTCCTGCTCCTCCAGACCCAGAGCTAGAGTTACCTCCCCCACTGCCTAGCCCACCAGGTGCACGTGTCAAGCCATGAGACAGTCCCCCACTGCTTGCAATGTTCTTCACAAAGCCACCATGAGATGCATACCCTCCCCCTGTTGCCGTGTCTTCAGTCTGTGTAAAAACAACCACAATTAAAGTGTCATTAACAGATTTCTATATTTTAACGTATTCAACCTAATAAATTCAATAGAAATAGTACTATTGTAAGTGTCATTAACATGAGAGGCATACCCTCCCCCAGTTGCTGAGTCTCCAGTCTGTGAAAAAACAATTAAAATTAAAAGTTCATTTAACAGGTTTCTTTTAACCACTGGAAACCAAAAAGATTAATTTAATTTTACTCCTATATAGATGATTACTTACCATGAACACTTATGTTTGTTTGTTCAATTCTTTCACACATGCCTACATCCACTGAAGGTTGAAGTATGCCCCCCATGGGTACAGGCTCAGCATTTAAGGAGCTTGTCCCAGAATCCGAGACTGTATCCATGGCTAGAGGTGGTGAACACTGCACCAACTCCTTGCATTTCTATGTGACCTCCTCCAATGAAATCCCTGTTTACTTACAATGACCTCCCCCAATCAAATACAAGTTTACTTAACATGACCTTCAATGAAATCAATGTTTACCTACCATGACCTCCAATGAAATCAAAATTTATTTAACATGACCTGCTGCAATGAAATACAAGTTTACTTACCATCAAGCCTGCACCAACTCCTTGTGCTGCTGGGTGACCTCCACCAATGAGATCCAGTTTAGATCCGGGATGTAGAATGAGCTCGTTGCTCTCCATCATGAGCTGTTCGGCTAGCAGCACGGCACCGTAGTGAAGTTCCAAAGTCCCGATGTTCAGTGTCTTGTCGGAAGCCTTGAACATCACTCGGGCGTGGTCACGCAGTGTAAACGTGGCAAATCTGTAAGCTCCTGGTTCTGTCTTCACAGAGTATTCACCATCTTGATATAAAGCAGTCCGAGTTTTGTCAGAGAATTTAGCTTCTTGGTGGGCAGAAACCACCATGTCTTTTATGTTTGTGAGAAGACCGTCAAATGAATTTCCGACACCCAACAGTTCTACAGTTTTTGGCAGACGAAGTTCGGCCATCTCTTTGATTGTGAAGCTACAATAGAGTCTACTTTCATCTTTGTTGATATCAGCACTGAAGACGACCGAGTCCATCACAGTGATCATACTTACTCCTCTACACGCGATCTCCTTCGCTGTGAACGAAAGATTTGGTGACGCGATTTCCAGATTTACCCTCGACTCAACACGTAGAATCTCCACGTAAAGGAAGCTGGCATCCGTGTAGGTTAACAAAGTCTTTGCTGTTGTGTCGCCGAAAATTCCATCATTGCTGAGAATAATCTCTCGGTGTTTGGAGTTGGATTTCACAGACTCGATGTAACATGTTCCTGATCCACCCGCCATAGCTACTGATGATCCACCTCTGATGCTGTACGATCCAGTGTAGTTGTAGTCACCACGGACGTTCACGGTCACCCTTCCTCCACCTCCACCACCACCAGAACCACCACTACGACCACCAACAGCTTGGACGATTCCACCACCTTTGAGTATGTCTGTGTCAATAACAACAGAACCACCACTACCACCTCCACCTTCTGTTGAAGCAGCTTCACCATCGGCACTGACAGTTCCATGTAACAAGAAATTATCTGTGTCAACCTGCACGATTCCTCCTCCCTGTCCACCAACTCCAGTTCCATTGCCACCTCCAGATCCTAGTTCTACTGATCCGACTTCTACTGTTCCTATCAGCTTCCCATACACAGCAGCAGTAGGTTGAACGCCTGAGCTAGATTCACCACCACTGCCTCCGTACGATCCTCCAGAACCATCTTTACCTGCCCCCGTTCCTTCACCAGCAGCATTCCCTCCACTGCTGACACTCAGCTCTCCTCCAAATGCTAAGTCCACAGCTGGGCTGGTCACAAACAAATATCTTGCAGTTAGTTTGCCACCAAAGTGGATGTTTAATTCTGTTAGGAGAGACAGTTTGAAGAGATCAAGTTTTCTCATTCCCAGGAATAATTTTCCTCCGTGTGTGATGGACAGTTTGGAAAGTGACAGTAGCCCTGCGTCAGCAAGACGTGATTCATCAACTCCTATTTGACTTGTGTGATAGAATGAAGCCTTACCACCTTCAGCCACGACCAGTTCCCTCAAACCAAGCACAGCTCCCTCAACCAGCATGCTCTCAGCATCATTTTCTGCCAGGTTGATGTCATCTTTCAACAGCAGTTTGGCTGGCAGTGAAACAGTCGCTCCTTCAAAGATGTGTAGTTTGCATTTCAAAGCAAACGGGTGCTGAGTTCCATAAGCCGTGGCCACATCAACCTTCTGCCCACTGAGAACGGAAATCCCTCCAGAGTAATCTCCATACACTTTGTCAATCACAAGCTTGCTGTCAGATGGGAACGAAAACTTGACAAAAGATTTTCCCTTCACACTTAACAGAATGGGAGTTGATGGTTGATCCCACTGAACGACTGTGAGTAGGGATGAATTATAATCACCATTGTCAGCCATAATTGTGTGCTTTTCAGGCCCGGAGTCTTTAGACTTGGTGTACACCGTCCCTGAAGCTCCGGTAACAGTTCCTTTGCCACCATAAGCTGTAAGTTTTCCCAGGAACGAGATTAAGCTGTCAGCATGAATAGCAAGCCTACCTCCCCCACCTCCAGCAGTTTCCGAATGACCACCATTCACCTCTACAATTCCATGACCCTTGAGGAGTGGTGTCTGTAACAGGATGCTGCCTCCACTTCCTGCAGCAGCATCATCATCAACGGCATTCTGACCACTAGATGACAGCGTTCCATCTATAAGAAGTGTGTGACTTGTATGAATCCAGATTGTGCCTCCACCTGCAGAACTGAGCGATCCAGCTCCGAGGTCTTTTGGTTCAGTGGTGGATCCAAACGTAGTGTTAGAATTTCCTGCACCTTCGCCTCCATAACTTCCAGCTTTGTCTGCCTCCGTGCCCAGATTTCCACTTCCATTGACATTGATCTTTGCTCCTTCGTGGAATGTAAAGTCAGTGCTAATTATGTGAATCTTCTTTATTTGGGATGTCGTTGTGATTTCAGATTTGGTAATCATTTGTAAATAAGGAATGTTCAACTCCACGTCAGATTTCTCAAACTGCAGAATGCTCTGGTAACCCATGGTGATATTCTTCACATTGAAGACCTGTTTGTCTTCGGATGAAGACGGCTTGTAGATGAGTTTACTGTTCTGGTGTAGATTGATGACATCAGTGTTCAGTTTATCAGAGTCAAAAGTCATCTCACAATTTGATCCCAAAGTCAAACTCGCCACAGTCATTTCACCTGTGAGATTCAACACAGGACTCGTTCCAGATATCAAGAGATCTCCTTCATATTTCAAGTGCGATCCAGCATCGATGTCAAAACTGCATTGTGTCCCTTTAAGTGGAGTGTCGAATGATTTTACAGTGAAGATGGAGTTCTCTAACTTGATTGTCCCACTTCCATCAGCAATCAGGTTCTCCACAGTAACTGATTTTGTCAGCTTCAAGTTGGCGCCGTCTTTCAGAACTATTTCATCAATATCGTCCGGCATTTCCTGAGCCTGACCAACTTCAGTATAATTGTCACTCTTTCCCGAGAATATAATCTGATTGTGTCCGTTTGTTGTATCCGGAACATGAATGTACACAGTACCTGTGAAGAGAAAAATGGGACTGGAATTTTTTTTAACGTGCTTAAACGATAATATTTAAAATATTCCAGATATTGTAGAGTTAATACCTGGAACATCTATACTAAATGATAAAATATTTATAATAATATTGTAGCTTCCTGAAACATTTATTCTAAATGATTAAATATTAGACATATTCAGGATATTGTAGCTTTAAAACCTAAAAATAAAACCTGGAACATCTATTCTATATGAGTAAAGTATTCCAGATATTGTAGCTTTAAAACAAACCTGGAACATCTATTATGAGTAAAAATATTCCAGATATTGTAGCTTTAAAACAAATCTGGAACATCTATTCTATATGAGTAAAAATATTCCAGATATTGTGGCTTTAAAACAAACCTGGAACATCTATTCTAAATGGTTAAATATGTTCAAATATTGTAACATATAATTTGAAAGCCCTTATATATTCCTGATATT
>JAUTWP010037101.1:0-13224 GCA_033042655.1 Cyathermia naticoides
CCGAACGATAGTGAAGTGGCAAGTACCGTGTACTTGTCTGCGATAGCAGATTGAGAACGACCCTTTAGGGTAAGCCCCAAAAAAACAAACATAATAAAATATACATAAAAAATTAATATTTAATACATATTTTAAGCATAAGTTAATATAAATCATGTAACACTATAGAATACAAAACAATCAAAGGACACAACATGATTATAAATTTCTCACATCAAAAAGGTGGTACAGGTAAAAGTACAATAGCGTATCATCTAGCTAAAGCATTTGAAGACAAAGGCTTTAAAACAACAATCTATGACCTAGACATACAAGACACATGTATAGAGTATAACAATCTAAGAGATATTCCAAAAACAAACATCTTGAATATTACAGAAGATGAAAAACTCATAGAAGTAATAGACCAAGCAAAAGAAGATGAAATATACATCATAGATAGTGGTGGATTTGACAGTAGCTTAACAAGATTAGCGATAATGGGTGCAGATATAAATATTACACCTATAGCAGATAAGGTAAGTGAAATTCTAGCAATTACAAAGAAGTATAGCAAGATACTTGAAGAGATTGAGGAAGCAACACAAGAGCAAACAAGCACGTATGTACTTCTCAACAGAATACACCTATTTGCTAAGAATTTTGAACATCTTGAAGCAATCATAGAGCCACATAAACAAATGAAGATACTCAATACAATCATTAGAGACAGAGCAATCTATGACAAAGCCTTACAAGAGGGTTTAACAGTACAGGAAGCAAATACCCTTAAGGGGCATGAAGACGCAAGCTATGAGCTAGATAAACTAGCATCAGAGCTATTATCAATACACAAAGAGGAGAAATAAAATGAGTGAAGCAAATAAAAGAAAAAAATCATTTGCAGATAAGATAAAAGCTGTTAAAGAGTCTGCTCCTCTTACAGAAAAAAAGAAGTCCACACCCAAACAAAAAAAGAGTGTAGGACAACCAAAAAAAGAAACAAGATTATTACAGGATAAACCAGTAGTTATTTATGCTAATGAAGAACAAATAAAAGATATGGAGGATAAAGCGGTAAGAGTGGGATATAAGCCTAAAGATAAAGCAAAATGGTTGAAAGCTTTAGCATTAAGTGATTCAATATCAAAAGAAGAGTTAGACAGATTAAAACTTCAACTAGAAGAGAAAAAAAATCAAATAAAGATGTTAAAAGATATAATAAAAGATATAAAATAAATAAAGGACACAACATGAAAATATTAAATACATTATCAATAATAACTATCCTACTACTTAATGGATGTGGTGGAGGGAATACAACAAACACAAAAAGTAATTTATTACCAACAGTAGATGTAAAATATACATTAAACGGTACAGAAAGACCAACGTGTCACAATGCAGGAGATAAAGGAGAGTTAAACCCATCACCAGACGACCTTATAATATGTACATGGCTATGTGGAAGATATCAAGGAAGTAATACTGTAACAGTATCATTATCTTTTGAAAAAAGCACACCAACAGAAGCAGGAATATGGGAGTTAGAAAACGAATCAATCACGGAAGCATTAGAATCAGTATGTAGGGATATTTAGACAGGACACAACATGAAAAAAAACCCATTTAAAAAACGTACAATAGCCTATTATTTCTATGATATAGATACTTTTTTTCAAAAACCTTCTGTAAAAACAACAGGAACTATATTTAAAGAAGTGATAAATATCATAGTAATTATTATAAAAGGTATATGGGATATAGTATTTTATCTTTCAATAGGATTAATAATAGCTTCTTTTTTTGGAAGTTAAGAAGCTATTTATTCTTTATACCACTAGCTCCCGAATTTCCTTTTTCCCTTTCAGCCCTTGCTAATTTTCCTTGTTTTTTAAGTAAAGAATGAGTTTTACTTCCTCCGTTCCCTATAAAAGAAGAAGCTCTGCTTACACCACTAATTGATTTACCAGCTACAGATTTACCAGCTTTATACATACCACTAGTTCCTTTACTTACTGCATAAGAAGCAATAAAAGCCGTCATAACACCTGACTTAGGAATACTTTCTATAGATACAGAAGAAAGCTTAGATGCTAATTGAGTAGCCATAAATAACAAAACTACTGCTAACGCAGAAAAAGCAAATACTGTAAAAGCGGATGTAAATATTTCTACTTTAGTAACATTATATAAAAAACCTCCAACACTAGAAGTTGGATCTATACCATCTAGTATTCCTTTATATTTCTTAAATATAACTTTAGAAAAAAGAGCAATAAAAAATATAGTAAAAATATTAGATATTACCATTTCCAACCATCTATCAAATATACCTCTTATTCGTGGGAAGAATAGAGAAACAAAAGCAAAAGGTGCGAGTATAATTACAAGCTTAAGCGTTACATTATTAACAACTAATAATATTGCAGTAGTTAGGGAAACAGCAAGATAACCTATAAAAATAATAAGTGTACCAAACAACGCTAATAATTTTAACCATTTCCAACTATCATGGTCAAAATAAATATTGGATAATTTATTTATAGTGATTATTCCATCATCTAATAAATTATAAATAGCCTGTGTACCTCCTCCACTTATCCAGGTACTTAGTCCATTAACTGCATTAATAGCTAAATCAAACCACCCATTTATATTAAATGCAAAAAGTCCAAGAAACCCAAAAAACGCTGTTTTATATATAATGTGCCTAACAGGATTGTCTAATTTTCCTAAAAGAACCATAAATCCCATATACATGAAGTATAAAGTTACCCATGTTATAACAATAGATTTCAATCCAGCTACAAGTGTTAAAGAGTCTGCTGGGTCAAGTAAATCTACTACGGCATCTCCTAGTTTTCCAAAATCTGCAAACATTAATTATCCTTTTTTATTATCTTATGAAGCTTTGCTTAATAAAATTTTTTGTATTTAATCGTTTCTTTTTTATTATTTGTTCTTTTTGTAGTTCTTCCATTTTTTCAGTTGCTTCATTTTTCATTTTCATCATTTCATATTGAAGTTTTAATGCTTGCATACTTGCAGAAACTGTTTGAATACCAGCAGTAATATCTTGTGAAGACTTTATATCCTCTGCATCTTGTAATTCTTTATTAAGTTTATTTAATTTTTCCATAGCTTTGGTAACTTCATCTGAAAATTTTTCCATAGCTGCTATTTCAAATACGCTTCGAGTCATCCTATTTGTACAAATATCTTTTTCTTTTGAAGATAAGTAACTATATCTACAATCATCATATATTTTATACATAGAGAGTAGTTGTTTAGCATATATTCCTATTTCTGACCTAGGGTTGTTTATATCAATATCTATAATATCAATACCGTATTTTTTTAACACACCATTAAGTTCTAATATTTTCCCCAACATTTGACGATTTAATCTAAAATGTTTTAGTGCATACATCTTTTTTTTCCATTGCTCTACTTCTCTTTTCCATGCCATTACTTGGTCATACCATCTTACAGCAGTAAGAACACTCTCCGCTATTTGTGCCGTATCAGTAACAGGCACTGTATAAGCTGTTGAGGAAATTAAAATAAAACTTATATACAACCTTAAAATAATTTTTTTCATATTTAGTCCTTTTTAATATAATTATTTGGTATTTCTATAACCTTGGAATTTGCAGGGAGTAGAGATTTACTATTTTTAATATTAATACTCTTAGCAATTAATGGTGTTATTTGAAAATAATCTATAACAATCTCACCTCTCCTTTTTATTTCCAAAGGAATTAGTATTATTTTTGCTCTTACTTGATTTTTTAAAAAATATTTTTTGTATTTTTTTATTGTAATACTGTTTCCTCTTATGTATATATGTCTTGAATGATGTGCAAGATAAAATGTTTCTACTATTTCATCATTATCAAAAAAATAACCATATTTATGTAATTTGGTTTGTTTATAATGCCAATTTTTATTACTAAAGAATTTATCTTTAGGTACAGTAGTTTGATGGAGAGAGAGAATATTTATAGATATATTCTCTCTCTCTGTATTTTCCAACTGTATAGCATGATCATTTTTTTGTGAACATCCTAGTAATAAAAGAATACTTATACATCCTAATATTTTAATCATCATTTTTCCTTTTTTTATTAAAATCAATATTTTTAAAATACATTTCAGTAATACGTTTTCCCGTATCTGTATCTTCCATATGTATAACAATATCTATGGTTTCTCTTAATGTGTCACGAATAACCTCAAAGGGTATTTTTTGAGCACTTTCATTTCTTAGCATCATCATAGCTAATCTATTGAAAGTTTCTGTAACAGAGCCTGCATGACATGACGTTATTGACCCACCATGCCCTGAACTTATTGCATTTACAAAGTCAAAAGTTTCAGACCCTCTTAATTCTGCTACTACTATAACATCAGGTTTCATCCTTAAACAGGATTTTAACAGAGAAGTAGCATTTAAAAAATCTGTAGCTATTGCTTCGCTGGGGTAAAAAAGCTGAACATAATTATTTTCTTCATCAAAAATTAACTCTTCTGTGTCCTCTATACTTATAATTCTTAATGAATTAGGTATATAGTTCATAAGTGTTTTCATTAAAGTAGTTTTACCACTTCCTGTTGCTCCAGAGACAATAATAGTTTTATGTTGTTTTATCGCTTCTATAATAAATTTTTTCCATTTTTCATTCTCATACAAAGCTTTAAGCTTTTGATTATTTTCTTTTTTTATTTCATAGTTTTTTGAAATATCAAATAATCCTTGTTCTTCATACTCTTGCATAGTAATTTTTCTATTACTAGGTTTTCTAATAGTGATAGAAATATATTCTTTTTTAGTAGCAGGATAACCAACTATATGGATTCTTTCACCGTTAGGTAAAGATGAGCTTAGAATTGATTTTTTTTTATCAAAAGTCACCTCTTTTTCAGAAGCTACAGCAGAAGCAATAGCACTTGCAGATTTAAAAGACAGCTTTGTTGTATGACATTTCCATTCATGACCATCATACAATACTCTAAGGTCTCCAAATCCATTAAAACATATTTCTGTAATTTTTTCGTTATTTAAAAATTCCCCAAAATAAGTATTTATATAATTAAGAAGTGACCTTGAACCTTTATATTCTTCCATTTTAGTTTTCCAATCCATATACTTTAGAAAAATCTATATCTTTGTTAACAAATATATTAATAAGGTCTCCATTATCCTTATATAAAGTTGGTGGTATATTAATATATTTTTCCATCATCATGGAAGCCATATCAGAAGAGTTAGTAGTGGTATTATTGATAACAAGCCCACTATTAGATTTTCTATTGAGTTGAGCAGAAGCCAAAGCATCATCTATAATACTCAATAGCATAGCTCCCCCCACTCTCATTCCCCAATGATTATCAACTTCTCCCACCATACCAGCAGAACCAAGTTCATCAGCTCCCCCACTACCAACAGATATTATTATATTATTAGGTGTGCGTAAGTCTTCCCAAATAGCATAAAGTCTATTCATACCATTCTTAAGCCCAATCTTTTTATAAGTACCTACTGCGGTGGATCCTTTTTCAATTAAAAGAACATTTCCATTAGCAGAATAAATATCCTCTGCAACAGTACATGTTAATTGTCCACCTAACATAGAAATTAATTTTACATCCATAGAGCAAGGTATAAAAGTACCTCTTGCTAAGAATAAGTTAGGGTCATAATGATGTACCCCTGCAACAGTACTTAATCCACCTGTATAAGGTTCTATTTCTTTAGATCTTTTAGGATTAACTTTTTCTATTTTAGGTTGAGGAATAGTAAGATTTTCTCTTTCTTGACTCTTGCCTATATTAGATTTTTCACTTGAATCTTTTGTTATAATTGGTATGTAGACAATTGGTTCTTCTTTTTTCACTATTTTAGGAAGTTCTGGGAGTACAGGTAAAGATATATCTTTAGGCTTAAATGGTTCTCTTTTAAATTCCTTTGTTTTAATATTAGCACGTTCTATTTTTTGTAAAACTATTGGATTTTCTGCATTTTTTAAAAAATAATAAAATATCCCACCTGCTACAAGTAGAGATAATGCACCTAAAAATAAGTAAACACCTTTAGATATATTATTACTTTCTTCTTCTTCTAAAAGTTCTGCATCATTATCTATTTCGTTTTCATTTTCATTCATTTTATCACTCTTTTAATTTTTTTATTACTTGTTGTTGTATATTCTAAAAGTGGATTTTTATTATAGCCCCCGTTTAATACACCTACTAACTTTCTTCCACTTCTTAAAAAGAATAGTTTCCCTGTCTTATGTACAATTTTGACATAGTATTTACCTCTTTTTCTTACATGAGCATTTACGGAGTATTCCTTGCCTTGTTCTCTTATAAATATAGCAGGCATTATTTTTGTTCTATCAAACCCAAAATAAGTAAATTTTCCATCGTCATAAACATAATTAGGAGTTAATCTTTTACTACCTTTATTTACTTTTTTATAATAATCCCAATTTCTTGGTACCTCTACTCTATTTAATGCTTTTTTTATAGCTGCTTTTTTTCTCTTCTTTCTTACTTCTTTTTGTTTTACTATTTTTTCCTTATCTTCTTTTTTACCATATTTAATTTTTATTTTATAATTTGGATTTTTTAGAGATAAGTGTAAATCAAATATATATATCTTTTTATTAGTGCGTATAAATAGATTAGTTGCCCAATCTTTTATATTAGGTTGAATTACCATTTGCATAGGAATTATTTTATCTCCCCCTTTTTCCTTTGCTTTTGCTAACGTAGATATATATCTTGTAGGCATTATATAAGCAGTATTGCCACTTTTTTTAATGACCCATCCACCATCAAAGCCTGCATGAGCATCTTTTATTTGTTCATCTTTATCAAATTCTATCATGGTAAAATATCCCTCTTTGGCATATACAGATATTACATCGTCTTGATTATAGTCAACAGACCCAATCCTTTTATCATAAGATGACTGCCTCATATTAGATGCACTATATATCCCAAAAGTTGCTATTAAGAATAAGAATATTATTTTTTTCATTGTTTAACCTCTTCATCAATACGGTATTTAATAACTTTAAAACCTAAAGGGTTTACAAGTCTTTCTTTTTCAGTTACTACAAGCTCTGGTTTGTAGATATAACTTAATGTAATTATTTTAATCTTATTTATAGAGGGATTTCCTCTTTTAAGGGTTTCTTCTTCTATACGTACAGTAGCATTTTTAATGCCTGCACTTTCACCAAGTGTTACACTTAATAAATTTACATTTATTTCTGTGGAAGATCCTAATTTTAAATCTCTTGCTTTTTCTCCGTTATAAATATTTACATATTCTTCAGCAACTTTTTTAGCTGAATTTATTTGTACATATTCATAATCATTTTTCAAAAGAGTATAATGATATTGTTCTCTTTTCTGTACATATTGTCCTGCATTAGATTTATCTAGTGCTTCACTATATTCCATAGTCTTTTCTGTTACAGAAGTTAACATTTCAGAAACCCCTGTATTCTTATCTACTAATACAAGATAAGGTACACTTACGGAGAGAGGCTTAAGAATATAAAGAGCTATCATAGATAATAAGGCTATTAACAATATAAATGAAAATCTCCATCCTAGTTTTTTTGATTTTTCAGAAATTGCTAAAAGCTTTAATTCAAAATCAAGTGATTCATTTTCTTTCATTTTGCATACTCCTTTATACTATTTTTATTGATAGGTTTCCAATTTTTAGATTGCAACAGACGATTATCTTTTTTACTTATAGAGGGTAAAAACATATTACACCCAGTTGTTAAAAAAAGAAATATAGATAAAAAAACAGCACTTACTATTTTCATTTTTGATCCTTATAATAATTTTTAACTTTTTGTATTTTTTCGGGAAGCAATATATCATTTTGTGTAAATATATTATTCAGAGTATCTACATCTGATTTATCAGTAGATAATATTTTAATATATTCTTCATTCATATTACTAAAATCTAATTTTGCTACCACCGACTCATTTCCTCTTTTAATCAAAAAATGATAATCAGATTTAATAATGCTTTTTACTTTTATATATTCAGATTGGCTACATGAAAAACCTTTTACATAATCATCTTCTACTGCTTTTGGATTATGAAAAAGGAATAAAGATGCACTTTCCTCAATAAAAGCTCGTGAATTTTTATTTTTTAAAAAATCTTCTGCACTCTGCACACCTAATATAATAAAATTATTTTGACTTCTATTGGTTTTTACTTTGTCTTTAATTGCATCTGATATATAATCATTCTCAATCCACTTCCACGCTTCATCAATCCAAAGTCCAAATCTTCTACCATCCATAACTTGCATGACACGCCATATAATGTAGAAACTCATAGGGTCTTTAACGTCATGGTCATCTAAAAACTCTGTTCCATCTATACCAATAAGATTATTATCATGTTGCAAAAAGCTGTCTGCCTCATTATCAAAGACCCATCCGTATTTTTCCCCTTTTTCCCATAATTTTATTGCATCTTTAATACTATTTTTCTCATCTGTATCTTCATTAATATTTTCAAGCATTAATGAAATAGGGTATGTCCTATCTTCTTGTTTGAATTCTGACATTATAAAATGTATAGCATCAGATATTTTTTTATTTACAGCAGGGGTAATTATTATTTTATCACCAATCATTATTTTAATAAGTATTTCAATATTTCTAACATTGTCTGTTGTATATTCACACATAAAAGGATTAAACCCTGTAGGTTCACCATTTTTCAAAGTAATATATTTTCCTCCAGCACACAAAATACTACCCATAGCACCATATTTTTTATCTAAATAAATAGCATTAAATTTTTTGTATTTTTTATCTATCCCTTTAGGAAAAGTATCTTTTTTATTATATTTCATCATCATATTTAATATAAAAGTTAAAAATGCTGTTTTTCCGCTTCCTGCTTGTCCTACTACTAATGCGTTACCAAGTGTAAATTTATTAAAATCATCTTCTTTTTCACTTTCATGTAGATTAAGATAATAAGGGTGATTTGATGGTGTATTAATTAGTGCTATTGCTTCTCCCCAGTTATTCTTATTTTTTCTTCCATGAGGAAAAGAGTAAAAACCTATAAAATCAGAATAATTACGTGAGCTTATCAAGTCTTTTCTAGGTCTTAAATAAGTATTTGATGGAAATTGTGCAAAAAAAGTAGCAGGAAATGAAATATCAGAAAAGCTTGTCATAAGTCCTACCTCTTCAAATAAAGAAGCAATATATTCAGAATTTTCTTTAACCTGTTCTACATTATCAGCATATACTAAAATAGAAAAGTGATATTCTCCAAAAGATATTTTGTCTGAAGATAACATGTCTAAAGCTTCTTCTATTTCTTCTATTTGACTTCTCGCATCATCTTTAGACCCAACTAATCTATTTTTTTGTAAATTTAATGCTTTTTTAGCATTTCTTTTACTTGTAGGTACAAAACTTTGTGTTAAAACATATGTTATTTGTGAGGATAATAAAGTATTTAATATCCCTATATAGGTTTCATTACAAAATTCTTTAATTTCCAATGATTTTACATATTTATCGGGTCTATTAGAAAATTCTATTTTCAATAATCCTTTATTAAATTTTAGATTAGTAGCACCACCTGTAATATACGTATCAATAGTTGTTCTGAGTACTTTTATTTTTTTAAATTCTCCTCCTATTAGAAAATTTAAAAATTCTAAAAGTGAGCTATATTTAATTGAATTTTCTTCATAAATCCCTAGTCTTGATGCACCATAACTTTTTAATCTAGGAAATAATTTATTTGCCAATTTTTCCATTTTAGCAATATTCTTTTTTATTTCTTTTTCTTTTTTTTCAATATTACTCTTTGTAAATAAAGCTAAATTACTTTTAGTTGCGTATGGTTTATACACAAGAGTTATATACTTTAAAGATAGGAATAAATTCTCTTCATTAATATTTTCATAATAAGCCTTGGAAAACTCCTTAAGATAAGGTGTTTCATAGTCACAATCTAATGTATCATTATATGGAAACATTGCAGAATGCACATATATTTCTACATTTTCAGAAGACAAAGAACGTACAAGAGTATTTAGTGCATCCTTTTCATTTTCTAAAAAAGAGCCATCTATCATATCAAAAGATGCTCCATCTACTACCCATGTAGATAAATATTCATAATCCTTGGTAATAACTATATTATTAGTAATATGTGTACTATATGGTATATATTCACTTACTAAAGGGTGTTTATTGAGAGGATAAATTGATAACCGTGAAAATAGATTTTTATTTATATTCCTATTTCTTGGAGTTGTGGCATAATGTGTAATTTTATGATACTTTTTATGTGTACCAAAATGAAAAGTCTTAAATAGATTAGTATACGTACCAAATATTTTCTCATCATATGCTGTTAAAAGATATAATGTAGCATAAAAAGGGATTAACAACAATAAGAGAATATAGGAAATCCATAAACCAATAAGTATAATTCCAATTCCTCCTACAATTAGAGGAACTAATGGGACACCTAATAATAGAGCAGTTCGTGTAAGCCCTTTAAATACTAAATCATTATTCATCAGTTATCCAAACAAAAGACCAGCTAAAATAGAAGCACCTGATACCATCATTGCTCCAACAAAAACAGAAGATACATCTTCCCAAGACGCACTTCTAAACATCATTTTAAAACCAACGTACATAAATGCCAATGTAGCAATAGTTACACCAAAGGCTAAAAACGCTGTTTGTATTGTTGTAAGGGTCGTCCCAATTCCTCCTAACCCACCTGCGAAAGCTAAATTATTCATCATCACTATTAAAAATAGCATTTGTATTTTTTTCATCATTTTTCCTTTATTTTTTGGTTATTTTTGTAATTCACGTGTAATTTTTCTTTTTAAATTAGTTATTTAATACTCTCCTCCTTTACATATTTTTTAACAATAAAGGTACATATTTCAAAGATTTACTATGCTGTTTATTTTGTTCTATATTGCATAAGCTATAGCGTTTACCTACAAAAAACTCATTTACATATTGTTTAGTAATTTTTTCTCTTACAACTCCATACTCTTTACCTTTCGCGTGTGTTATATATGGATATCCATCATCATCAAATCCTGTTATAAGTGCTACATGATGGATATGCCCTCTATTATCTTTGAAATAAATAGCATCACCTATTAGTAAGTTAGAAAAAGAGGTAATATTAGAACATTGTTTCGTTTTAAGAGCTTGATTGTGTGCAGTACGTGGTAAATTTACTCCTGTATATGCTTTTACTAATATTTTTACAAATGCAGAACAGTCTAATCCTTTAGTAAGTGAATTACCGCCCCATACATAAGGTACACCTATATATTTATTTGCATTTTTTGCTAATTCTTTACCGTTGCTGTTATAACTATTATTAATATAACTTACACTAGGAATAGCTAAAGTGAGTGATGGTGATAAAAGTATGGGAAAAAGTAATTTTTTAAGCATTGTTAAGATCCTGGTTAAAATAATCAAACGTAAGAGAGATAATTTTCTTACCATTTTTCTTTTTTTCTGTTTCATAAGATATAAAATAGTTTGTTTTTTCATTAATATCAGTAATGATTCTATCAATAACAGAAGCTTGAAAAGCGTTGAAATTTCTATATTGCGTTGGTTTTAACTCTAATTTTTTTTTAAGTTCCATAACTTCAATGGTAAAATTATTATTTTTTTGTTTAAGCATAAAATCTATAAATAAAAGTGATTGTTTATATCTTATACCGTTAAATAATATATATTTTAAATAAGCATGCTTAGGAGAACTTTTAGAGCTTAATACTATTTCACGCAAAATAGATGCTGGGCGAAAAAATATTTTATCATCAACTATTTTAACATCATTTATTACATCAGAAGCATACCAATCATTATTTTTATCAGTAATTGATAATTTTATATTTGTTTTAAGTAATAATATAAGCTTATCAAAAGGCATATCTTTAAAAATACCTAATGGTATAAAGTATGATTTATCAGCATTAATATTTTTATCAATAGTTATAAGAATATGTCTTAAAAGAAAGTATTGCTCTTTATTTATCTTGGGTATCTCTAGTGTGAAGTTTTTAAATTTAATTGTATTTGTATTCATAGACATGATTTTATCACTTTCTCCTTTAATATTTAAAAGGAATATTTAATTTCCATAATAATAGCAAAAATAAAATAAAAACAAAATTTATTTTAAAAAAAATTAAAAAAAAAATTAATTTTACTTTAAAAAAATAATGTGGTAAAATTTAATTTTAAAAAGGATAATGATTTGATAGAAAGATATTTAAACAACAAGCAAATACTCTTAGGTGATAATGCTTCATCAATATTAGAAATATTAAAGTGGGTAGGGATATTAGCTATGACTTTAGACCATATGGGTATATTATTTCATGATAATGAAGTATTCCGTATCATAGGCAGATTAGCTTTTCCAATTTTTGGATTTGTATTGGTTTTTAATTTTATAAATCATACAAAAGATAAGGAAAAGTATATAAAAAGAATGTTTTTATTTTCAATACTCTTTGAACCCATACATTTTTTAGTTTTTAAAAATCACTATGCAGGGTTAAATATATTTTTTATTTATACGATGACACTCTCTTTTTTATATTTATATGAGTTAGTACAGGATGATAATTTTATTAATAAAAGAAAAATAGTATTTTTAATAATATTTTTATTATTTTCAATATACGTATCGCAATTTACTGAATATGGTATAAGTGGTATTTTATTAACAATCTCTTTTTACTTTTTAATTAAAGATACAAGATTTATTATAATAATGCTGTTTTTTTTAGTATTATTAAATGCTCCAGCACTAAGATATTTATTATCTACCTTTGATTATACATTACACCTATTTTTAATAAGTATAAAGCTTGATATAAAATATATTATATCCACTCTTTTAGTAGTACCAATAGGGTATGTTATATCTAAAACACACATAAACGTACCAAGGTCACGTTATTTTTTCTATCTATACTATCCTATACATATATTAGCATTAGGGGTATATGCCTACTATTGTTAGGCATATAGTCATATATCCATTTTATCGTCTTCTTCTATCTTCATCTTTTCTCCTTAAAATTATTACTATGAAGCAAAGCATAATAAGTATTATACTTTTTATCTGCATTTTTCATTTCAATAGTTTGTGATTTTT
>JAUTWP010037212.1:0-13222 GCA_033042655.1 Cyathermia naticoides
GTCCACTGAGAAGGATCGATCTGACGACCGAACGCTTCAAAGGCGGGTGCGCTACGGTCTCGGCTACAGCCCGCTCCGTCACATTGGATCTGACTGTATTTGGTGTCAATGATATCATATTACTTTTAACATGAAAAAACGTATGACCAATGCTTTGAAAAGATTGATGAATTTGTGTAAATATTATTTAGTTAATCTTTTATCATACATTTTGCTTTCAAATCTTGAGCATGCAAGGGCAGACAATTCAGTGACACAAGGTAGATTAGTGATTGCCTCATGTGTATGCTGTAGATAAACAGCATTGATGAATTTGTGTAAATATTATTTAGTTAATCTTTTATCATACATCTTGCTTTCAAATCTTGAGCATGCAAGGGCAGACAATTCAGTGATGTAAGGGAGATTAGTGATTGCCTCATGTGTATGCTGTAGATAAACAAGAACATATTTGAGAAACCTTAATCATGGTGGATGTCTGTAGATCTGTCAGTTTCTTGATGCAGCGCTGGCCACCTACGATATTGCATACCTGAAATAAGATAAAAAATAATAACAATCCCAAATAAAATAACATTTATCTCTTATATGTAATAAAACAAATTGTTTAACACGTCATTGTCAGGGGTTGAAATATACACTATTCTGCTATTCTGACATTAGTTATTTCGCTAAATGAATAGTAAAAACAATTGTGTCATGAATAGTTGCAATATAAAACAAAACAGCAAAATTCACATGTGACTACAAGATTAGCAAGTCAAATTTCTCAAAAATTACTTGAAACATATAGCCCAAACTTCATATTCATTCATAGGGATAACCAAGGAATATTTGGTACAAATTTAAAGAATCAGACCAAAGTGTGTGGGACATAATTTTATTGATTTGAGATGGAATGACCCTATAAGAGAACTCACTTCTAGAGGTAGGTACGTGTGTTTTTGTTCTTGTCCTACTTGTAAGCATGGAAGATGTGGATATCTGAAAAATAATGTAAATGTTGTAACAATTTATTTCACGCTTTTCACAATTGAAAAGTTACTGTATATTAAAGTTTGTTTTATTCAATGATGCTACTAGAGCACATTGATTTTTATCTTATCAGTGGCTATTGGACATCATACATTTAGTGTTTGTTTGTGATCAATCGGTAGCATGTCCGCCTACGAAGCAGTCAGTCTTTGGATCTATCCTTCTCAGCGAACCCATTTGAAGATTTGGTTATTTTCTGTTCCAATCGCTGGTCATCAAACGCTGTGGTATGTACTGAACGTTTTGGTCCAGAAATTGTCTATATCCAAGAATTAATAGGTGCCAGTTTATTCAGTGGTATAATACATTAAATACAAAAATATTTGGTAACACATCACCCCAAGACTTTGTATGATATTTTGCTTGATGGAGAAACAAATTATTTTAGACCATCAATTCAGCTCCAGTATTGAAAAGTAATAATCTGCTATACTTACTGCAATTTCATTTTGTATCTCTCAGAGAAGTAGCGAGCTACAGTACACTCTATGGTTTGTCCGGATTCCAATTGCAACGGGAATCTAAAACAACACAAAATCAAAATATATATCCACAACTGATGTACAGTATCCCTATAACACGTTCCATTGACAGTTACTCGACTAAAAATGCGAGAATCCTCTGAATTTTTTTTAAAAACCAGTCCACACTAGTTTCCAGTTTCAATAAAGCATGTTTCTATGATTGAATCACGTAAGAGTATGAGTTACAGAAACTAGACAAGACACGTGATTAAATTTTAAATTATGCAATCATTGTCGTGTTACGCTTATAAAATCAATTTAGATTTGAAACTCAACAACCATATACGGTGGACTCTTGTCTAAAATGGACACCCATGAGACTAAGTAAAATGTCCAATTTTCAGGTGTCTGGATTTCAGGGGTTAAATTCACCCTATCTGGATGCATTGTCAACAAATTGTTTTGTCTGGTTTAGAGGATATTCTGTAAACAGATTAAAAAAAACATCAAATGAAAACAAGTGACTATGACTATAGCATCATAGTTGTCTTTCAACCATTATAATAGCCTGTGACACTTTAACAACAACCCTTAATACCAGTACTAGAACGCTGTATACATACGACTGTGTTTGGGCAGGCCTGCGAGTGACATTGCAAACTCTGTATTTCCTCTTCATGGCGCCACAGTGGGTGATTTCAACCTTCAACCCTTTGTTGAAACAACCCGAAAGAGAGAAATATTAAAGTTCATACTAATCAATGATCAGAAATTTATGAAAAACATGCAATGTAACGACATTTGTATACTTCAAAAGAGAAATAACTATTAATTCAATCAACTTAGCTAGGATTTCTAAATTTTCAAATTTAATTCAATCAAAATTATATTTAAGCTGCTATTCTTATAACATATTTTACTCATGTAAAATTACAAGTGCAATTGTTGTTTTAATTCTCATTTGAATTGATATGAAACTTCCAAATCGGGTCATTTTTCAACATATTTTAGTTGTAAAATGGACAGTTTACATTCAGTCCAGCATATTTGTTTCTTGCCCACTGGACAGTGTTACCCAGCGTTTGCACGGTGCTAAATAAATCTGTCTGACACTAGGGCTATACAATTTCAAAATACGCCATAATGGAACTACTTACTTGTAATGTGTCGCCAATATAACTAAATTTGTGACAGTAAAACCATCGATATACGTCCACAAATAAAAAAACACAGTAGGGTTACATCACCTAATTGACTGACAGTGACAATTCTGTAGCATGAGCTATTTGGTTACGTCATGTTTTGATTTTATATGACGTCAGTGTGTAGTTAAAATTTCATGTTTTGATTTTATGACGTAACTTGTGACATGGAATTTTTTATAGTGTCGTATTTTCCAAATACAACAGTTCAAAATTTTCATTGTTTTATCTGTATAAAGAAAGTATGTAATAAATACAGAACTTCACGTTTTTTTTATTCCTATTTAAGATGACAATGGTAAAAACCGATGACACAATTTGGGACTATATTTTTAATGTGTGTATGGTTAAATGAGTCACTAGGTGCAAAGTTTATGATGTCAGTAAGTGAATAAAGAATAAATTATTGAATCCAGTTTTCAAATACTTTTCTTTTGTAATTAAGTGGACATGATTAAGAATCAATCAACATAGTGAGGTATAGACAAGGAAATTCCAACCCGTGTGATAAAATGTGTTGTAAGGGCCAAGGTTTACAAGCACATTTTCTCCCTTGGGTTGGAATTTCCTTGTCTGTACCTCACAACAGTGATAGATTCTATTAAAATGACTTGTATAAGTTAAAGCAGTTGACTGAAACAGAAGAATCTAAATGGTTAAACATTAAAATAATTGTAGACATTCCAGCTTTAAAATAGCTTCTTTCATTGAAATAGCTATTGTTACACATTTAAGACTTCATCAGCTTTAAAATAGCTTTTTTCATTGAAAGCCTTGTTACATATTTAAGACTTATCAAAATCACAAATGATGGAATTCTAAATAGACTACTTGTAAAGATGTTCAGTAATAAATTGCCAATCATTAAACAAAAACCAAGAATATTATTAAACTCAAATTGTTTTTCAGTAGAGGGGGATTAGTTTAAAGTAGCATGCACCATGTAATACTTTGGCATCACGTAAATACTGTCACAAAAAAACATTAATACTAAATATTAATACTTTTGGTTGTTCAGTTAGAAGTAGAGGGCACAGGAGGTCCTAGTAGCCGGAGATCCCGCCAACCACCAGTTTAATTTTAAAGCCATGCATACAGGAGTTGAGACTTTATTAAAAGTATGGAGGTTAATGTTTATTTACACAAGCCCATAAAAAAAGTTTGTTTTATTTAACGCCATTGTTGCACATTGATTTTTATCTTATCAGCGGCTATTGGACATCATTCATATGGTAATTTTGACACATTCCTTCAGAGGAAACCAATTGCCACCAAATAAGACTACTCTTTAAGCCCAAAAAGAAGACAGAAATGACTAGCACTTCCTAATACCTTTTATTTCCTTCGTGAACTTCACTCGCTGCGAGTCGGTGAGAGGTCGCTTTTGATCGTTGATGTCTGGTATATCAAGAACTTCACACATGAATTCAATCACTGGTTGTGCTTTATAGAAAGCTGTGGCGGATACTAAAAATAAATAATAACTTATTTAACTATGGTAAAAGAAAATATTTACAAGCGTTAAAATGTCTTTATATATACACCAGCAGTTGTGATAACTTATCAATAAGTCTGGTATTGTATAGTATGGATAAATTTTTAGAATGTCAATATAGACCTCTATCATACAACACTGCTGAGTCAGTATAATATAACACAAAACAAATATTATACTGCCACTGACGTCTTCAAAACGATATAATTTTTACCTTATATATTATACTATCTGGATGTTTAGTCATTTTACATAGAGTATTTGGAGTTTTTGTTTCCCTGACAAAGGCAATGGGTTGGGCCAAAACAATTTTTCAGATTCTTAGGATTTTCAAATAGTTACAAATTGAATTCTTTAAAGAATGTTTTTGTTAACATCCTAGGTATACTCGGTCACAAACATGACATAGGCCAATGGAATCTTAATAGCAGAATTAAAAAATAATCTTTATAAAAATCTGGCACCACCTCTTAATCATAAAACCTGGTTAAATGACTAAACAAACTGGTTACTGTGGTGAAGATAAAATACAAACCATCTATATTTAACATCATCTTCCAGTGTGACGGTCGGACACTCTGATGAAAACCAAACCAGACCTCTCTACCTCCTCCTAGAGGATGTTCATACCCTTCTGGTGGGGAGAAGAACGATCGACCCACAGGAGTGTAACTGAAACAGAAGCAATGCTTTATTAATAACACAATTAATGCTACTCAATGAAAATTCCTCTAAATATTTGGGGGCGAGGGGGAAGAGGGATATTTAACAATTAATCTGAGTTACATGTCTGTTGTTTTGGCAGCTTCCTGCTACCTTCCTCAAGGAATATGTAAAATCAAGGGATTTAACTGCTGTTTCCTAGGAATCTCATCTTTCTTTTCTGGGGTTCCAAACCTTAAAACAAAGGGTCCCAAAACCACCCAACGACAGAGAGCTGCAGATCATTTCGCAACACATACCGCCACGTTAGTGGGACATCTGTAGTCACAAGTATTTTTTTAACTGGTGATGAACATGCACTGAATTTGATTACCTATTGCTATAGAATGAAAACAAAATGGGACTCACGTCATGCTTGGTAGGTGTCTCATAACAACATCCAACGCCTGAATTGCATCGATCGGAATCTGTCTCACTCTCCCCTCCAGCGCCTCTTCCAAGGAAAACAGGCTCACTTGGGCTACCCATTTGATGCCAACCTTAAAGACACGATCACGACCTTCACCTGGGAGTGTTACCTCCAACTCAACCTAAAAACAGATCAAATACACACACCGATTAGGAAAACTTAAAATAAATCAAATACATATTGATTAAGAAATTACTGAAAACTGATCAAATATACACACCGACTAGGAAAACTTAAAATAAATCAAATACATATTGATTAAGAAATGACTGAAAACTGATCAAATACATACTGATTAGGAAGACTTAAAACATATCAAATTATACACAGATTAGGAAATGACTGAAAACATCAAATACACCGATTACGAAATGACAGACATGAAAAACGCAGCACTAATTTATAAGGCTTATTTTTTTGTGAAAATGCTATCATAATATAGGGTACAATTAATGCAACTCAATGGAAGGTCACATCAAACCGTACTTTTTACAGGTGCTGCTGAAGCATGTTATTGTCGGTAACACAATTTTTGAAAATCTACTAAGAACACAAATAATACTTCTGTTGGCGCTGCATTTTCAAATTCTGTACATATATATGTATGTACAGTGGATCTGCTGTAAACCAGAATCTTGTCAAAATCAGAAAAACAATTCGGTCCCAATGTGTCCATTTAGTGTAAATCTAACATCTAGAAATGTGTCAGAATGACCGTATGTTCGACATCCAACAGTTGATAAGATAAAAATCAATGTGCTCTAATGGTGTTAAATAAAACAACTTTTCTTTAACAATTACTGGTTTCACACTAACAACTCACCCGCTCTCTACCTATGGGTAGTGGATCTCGACTGTACAGGTTTTTTCTACCATCAAATACTGGTTTCTGTCCCATGAATATTTTCTGTCCATAACTCTGAACCATGGTTTCAATGATCTCTCTGTAATGAAAATGAAGCAGTGACCACAACAAGTCTAAATCAACATTCCTGTGCCACTAAGATTATTATTTTCCAGGTTTTGATGACAAAACTTCTCATAATAATTCAACTTTATTTTTTTAATAAGTAAACAATTGTTTTCCAGGTCTCGTTGACAAAACAAAACTTCTCATAATAATTCAACTTTATTTTTGTAATTAATAAGTAAACAATTATTTTCCAGGTCTCGATGACAAAACAAAACTTCTCATAATAATTCAACTTCATTTTTGTAATTAATAAGTAAACAATTCAAAATTAGTTCATAAATGAAATAATTATTATCTGAACAAGATAAAACATTTTGATGTGCATCAGTTAAAAAAAAAACATTTGAAGATACATTATGGGCATCTAAATGGATTTGCATGATTGTTATTTACTGGAAGTGGAATGTGCACAACATATCTCAAGCTGTAGTATCCATCTATAAATCTATTGGTCATCAGATCGATCCTTCTCAGTAGAACCATAAGCACTTTTCTGTTCCAACCAGTTGTTCATAAGTGGTTTCTAAAAGGCTGTGGTATGTGTTTTCCTGTCCATGGGAAAGTGCATATAAAAGAACCCTTTCTGCTTATCGAAAAGAGTACCGGAACGTTTTGCCAGCATTTCCTCAAAAGAAATATCAAAATGTTCTATTTGAATAGCTGATAAGATAAAACATCAATGTGCTCTAGTGACGTCGATCAATAAAACAAACTTTAGTTTAAATTATTAATGATCAACTATCCCATTTTTTTATTATTCTGGAGCCTCATTGAACAACAAATTCAATCAGTCAAGTAGAGTTGGACAATATTTACCTGTTGACCCGTCTGGGACATTTATCTGGTGTGATGGAAACGTCATAGTGGTGTATGAAGCCTTTTGGCACGCGCACTTGGAAATGGTTAGCACGCAGGAGTATGGGTCTTCCCTCAGTGCCTCGGTTTGGACGCTGCGGACACACAAAGTCTGCCGGTGGTACTGTTGGTGGGAGACCTACTGGCGGTGGAAAAGGTTGGCCAGGTGGGCCCAGTGCTGTAAAACATGTCACAGGTGGATGAAAAGAATGACCATATAAACCCAGTCATTGAAATAAAAATAATTTAATGTTAAATAAATACCCAAGTGGCCACCCAGTTACTGGTCTTCAAAGGGGATTATATTTTCCCAAATCAGCTAATTTAGTAAAATATAACCTGTATTAAGCAGCCACCTTTTGTTACTCCTTTGGATGGGTGGTTCACAGGTTTGACTGTAATTAGTACTAATCAGTACTTATAATAATGTCTGTAATTAGTAATAGTATAATAATGTCAAGCATCGAGTGAAAATGGGAAGTTGGAAGAAATACTCTGTTTGGTAAAATTAAGATCTAGGTGTTCAATACTTACGTTCTTGTTGTATAATAATAGAGTGAAAATGGGAAGTTGGAAGAAATACTCCAAATATTTGGTAAAATTAAGATCTAGGTGTTCAATACTTACGTTCTTGTACTGGTGGGAAGGTGAACTGCATAGGTGGTTGGCCTGCAACACAAACAAAATACAGATGAAGGAGGTCAGAAGAAATAAGTACTACATAAGACATTTTCTTACCTGACACTAGCAAACAAAATCACTAACTACATGTGTAAAAGCAACTCAAAATAACAAGCTGACTGCAACAAAAGGTGTAAAATAATGGGATAAAAGCTTTAGCCTAAATACAAGCAAACACGTACATGGTTGGTTAAATGAGACATATATGTATCCAACACAAGATGGTATACATGCAATATATAGTTTAGGTCCTCTACCATTTCATGCAAATTGATGATTTTTATGACAAGCACTGTGTGACACAGACATTATGATAAGCATGATGGCAGCAATGGTACGATGACATTTCTAATTAATTCATCAGTCAACATCAAATTATGGCAGAACTCGAAAAACAGGAATTGGGAAAATAACGAAAACGGGAAAGTGAAATAATAAAAATAAAATGTACCTACATTAAACAGGTTAAATTTTATTAAATGATTGGTTTAGAAGATTCATCATTTTAGGCTATTAATAATGAAATATAATATATTTAAAACAAAAAAAGAAACTAATTTTTTTTTATATTTCTGTTTCATAAACAAAAACATTTCTAGCTTTTGTATAAAAAAAAACACTGATGCACTTTCTTAATTAATAAGTTCATTATTTTCAAGGTAAATTTACATTATCCTTTCTGAAATATTGAAATATCATTAAGTCAATTTATAAAAGAATATCGAGACATTTAATATTGTCCAAAAAAAGTCTTATTCCTCTTAATAATTTAACAATTTCAATATTTAATTGTAGCATACTAGTAAATGTGCTGTTAAGTCAAAGTCACAGTATAAAAAAAAAAAAAGTTCTGTTAAATCTTCACAATTTAAATCAATAATACTACAATGATTTACAATGTAAAAACATCCAGTTCACAAAAATCCATTTTATGTGATAAAATATGCTATAATATCAATATAAAAACATCCTGATTTACAGTGCAAGCTGTGACAAAATTGGTTTACAGTATATACCAATATCTTTACGATCCAAATCAAAATCATATTACAATTTTTTTAGGCATGTTGAAATGTCTATCCTCCTGATCTTTACTATACACTTATCTTCTCAGATATGCGTGGACATCACAAATTACAACAGCAAATAGAATTTCTGCAATGTTTAAAAAAATTCAAAAGTAGTGTGCACAGAAAAATATTTGCACATTTTAAAATATAAAAATGTTAGTGGGCCAGGGTTATTTTCTTTTAATACTTTTCTTCACAGAACATGAAATCATTAACTACACCTGCACTTATAAACAATTCTAACGTAGATAAAAAAAAACATTAAATGGGTACATTAAAATATTTTTATTTTATAAATCTTCTTGGGTCATTTATTTGTTCAATAAGATTGAAATCATTTATAAGTAAGATATACCTACCATTCAGCTGTGGGCCGAGAAAAGAGGATACGGAAACACCTTGAAATAAAATAAAAATACACAATCAGATAGTGTCGAAAAAAAAAATGAAAGAAAGGATTGTTTATTTAACGACAACCCAACACATTGGGTTTTTAATCAGTGGCCATTAGGTGTCAAATACACAGTATTTGGGACTTGTCTTCAGAAAAAAAACTGTTGCTGCCACATAGGCTACTCTTTTTGATATACAACCGTTTTTATACTCTTTCCAAGAAAGGACAGCAAATACAACGGCCTTAGATAAACCAGTTGTGAACCACCTGTTGGGACGGAAAATAACAAGTGCAAATCAGCTCATTACGAAGGATCAATCAGACTATCAGAGCACCAACTTTATCACAGAAGAATGGCCCTCTTCTTGAGCAACATCCTACTCCTAGGCAAATATTAAAATTAAAGTTTATTTCTCCTTACTCGACCAACCCACAAAAATATTTTTTGACTTTTTCTAGAAGAACTTGTTTTCTGTTTAACAAATTTTAATTCATAAATTGTGTACAGATAAATATTTAATATGTATCCATGGAGCAAAAAAAATATTATTCCTACCTACTTATCAAGATTTGAAATTACAGGTAAGAAATAGACAAACTATTTTAAGGATGGCCCTACACATGTACAAATGAGAAATGCAATCTTAGTAATTATAATATAATCGTATCTTACGTTGCATCACATACTTGATTTTTCAAACCATGAAAAAAGAAACAGGCTAAAGGCTTTGAAAATAAGTGCTTTTTCTGAAGAAATATAACTGAAAATTGAGTTCTGCCATGCTCTGGAAGAGTTTTGTTAGTTTTGCAGGAAAACAAATTATAAAAAACTAAACTACTCATTCATCTTCAAGATATAAAAAATCTACATCATCTACTTTACAAACATACCGTAAATTTATGTGTAGTACATTTAAGTACCACAGCATGGACGACTAAACAAAATCATAAAAAATTAGGAATAGGATAAAAAATAATAATCAATAAATCTTAGAAAATAGAATACTGGAAAAAAATGTATCAATTGATAAAAGTTGTAAATTTAACACAAACTTTACATAGGGATACTTTGTAGGAACATTGGAAAACATTCAAAGTGAATACTATCGATTGTATCAAATGTTAATTGTTGTATTAAAAAATTTAAAGGAATATTTGATCCAGCCAGACAGAAGAAAAAAATTCAGTCAACATACAATTTACGAGCAACCAGGGTTGAAATAATTTTGAGGTCCAGAGGTCAATTAGCTCAACTAAATTATTGATCAGGATGAATAAAGTGTAGTCAAAGGTGGTGAACACTAGTATTTTCATATCTAACTATAAAATGGGTCTTTATTATTTTCATCTCTGCCAACATGCTGCTCAATCGTTTAATTATTTCAAAGTGCAATGCAAGAAAGTGTTGACCTCAGGCTTTGCAATAAGCAACTCAAAACGCAGAATTTTCAATTTCTGGCATCAACCCATTTGTTTAAAAATAAAAAATAAAAAATCATTACAATTTCTTTAATATGGTTGTTGTTGGAAAAATACATAACATTTCTCATATGTCTGCTACTCATGTCATCACCTAAAAAAATAAAATACTAGGTGTTTTTCTAGCACTCCATGTTTGAGAGTTTTCAACATCAACTTACCATTTCTTCTCCACTAGTCAGTGCTTTAAACTTTCACTGATCAGTCTACTGGTCCATTATAGAATAAAGTAAAAAGTAAAGTTTGTTTTGTTTAACAACGCCACTGGAACACTTTTATTTTTATCTTCTCATCAGTTATTGGACGTCATTCATATGGTCATTTTGACACAATGTTTAGAAGGAAACCCACTGCTGCCACATAGGCTACTCTTTTTTCAATAAGCAGCAAGGGATCTTTTCCATAGACAGATCAGTACATACCACAGCCTTTGATGAACCAGTTGTTGACCACTGGTTGGAACGGAAAATAGCCCATTATAGAATACTGTGTGTGCTTAGAAATTTTGTTTTGCTATTTATCAAAAATAATAGCCTGTGTGGAAATACTAGCTTTCTCTGTATCCTAAGTGTGACATCCAATAACTGCTGATTATGTTCATTTAAATACATAAACATGTTTTAAAATCATTTATTGACACAACAATTCAGGAATTAAACGTATGGAGGTCCAAATGCCAATTATTTAAATGATCCTTAGGATATGTCATGTTGGGTGACTGATTATTAAATTATTCTTTGTAGGTACCAACTGTTAAACAGGACAGTACATAACATGGCAACCAGGTAATAAATTATCACAACTCCTGAACTTTTGTATTAAGTATTTATTTTGGTGTGTATACTAGACCATTAATTAGCTAATGAATGCAAACATTAGCAACATGTATTTGTTAAGTATGGAAAGACAAAAACGTCATGCACTTTTTTCAAGCTAGAGGTTTAAAGCATAAGGTATCAAACAAAATGAAACACTAGGATGTTAGAAAGCGAGTACATGTGATGCAGATGAAGATAATAAAAAAAAAGTATTAATACAGCAGAAAAGCAATTCATGTAGAACTACAAAATTAATGCATCCATAATGCAGTAAAATGTACAAACTAAATATTTTAAATAAAAATATCTCCAAAACACTCAGTTTCTGGCATTCACACTATTCAAATGAGGGAAATGTAATACAAACCACATTTAATAAAAAAAAGTTTTTATTTCTTACAAAAATGGTATCAGGTCATGGTGCTTAACGTCTACATTCAGAGCCAGGCTGTTACAGCAGACACAAAAATGGTGTTGACAGGATCTTATTTTATAATCATGGTATTTGATATGTGATACAAAGGAATGAAAATCTAAACAGCAAACTGTTAACAAATGGCTTATCTAATGAACCGAGTATGATCGACATAAACTCAAGTTTACAAAGCACTTAATTGCTGTTATAAAATATTTTACTATAATACTGTGACAACAATTTTAAGTTAATGGAAACAACAAATATCAATTTATATATTTTTGCTAAGGCTGCAAATGTGCAATAACGTTTTAAACAATTAAACACAAGCATAAGTTTTAAAGGACGAACCTTGCTTTGCAGAAATCATGATTCTGTGGACAGAACTAAGTCAAATATTTTACTATTCATCCGTGTTACATTGTTTTTCACATTTAATTCAAATATACATGTATGTAGTACTACCATGCCCGATTAAGTCCACAATGTTAAGTAAATCTGATATTAACTAAAATTAAACTCATCTGATTCGGGATCAGACGTTAAATAAAACAACAAAAATTGTGTTAGGCTAGAGAACAAAGTTTATTCAAAATCAGTACCGTAAAAAGAGAGGGGTTATAGAGAAAACAGTACCGTGCCAAAATGGCCCTAGGTGAAAATGGTGCCAAATTGGCTAAAACAAAACCAAAATGGAACCTTTGTTGGTTAAAAGTAAAATGGAATCTGCATCGGAAAGACTTCCACCCGTTCCCACTTATCGTTTTAAAGAGTTCTATTATCACTTTGTGCTTATCGTTCTATTAACAGTTAGTCCTTAAAAACACTACAAACCATGTGACACTAATGGGATTTGAACCCATGCGATTGGGACCAAGAACATGAGTCCTACCACTAGACCACGTATTTAACAACAAACCGTAATGTATTTTAAGGCTTTTAAATGTCACAGCTAACATATTATCATTACGGAATGAATTGATCATTGTCGAGTTCGGGATAATTCGGCATCGCTTCGGAAGCGTTCCGAGTTCATCAAAGAAGATTCAAAATGGACGATTCATGACAAAATATGGTGTGGATTTCGCATTACAAAAGTTGGAAATTTCTTTATTTTCTTGATTATATCATATATGGGTGATTTTTTCAATACGGGCACAACAGGGACTTCACAAATCACTGAAAAAAAAGTTTGCAGAATCTAACCAA
>JAUTWP010037323.1:0-13221 GCA_033042655.1 Cyathermia naticoides
TGAATTTGAATAATCATAAAGCTTATGGCATGTACAAAATAAGCACGCTACAAAATAAGACTGACACCGGTTCGCGAACATTTAAAAAACTGACTTGGAGGGTTGTTGTTTTTTCTCGATTATTATACTTACGTGGTAGAGTTTGAGCACGCAAATTTCCAGATCGGTAAGTGAATAACCGATGTAGCAAACACATTTTTTTAATGTGTTTTGACGCATCAGTTAATACCTGTAAATACGGTTCTAATACCTTTAACCTCCTTCGTTTCAGGTGAATATATTGAAAATGACGCTGAAGAAACCAATGACGCTGACAATGAAGATGAGTTGCTATCCGAAGACGAAGAGGCCGACCTTGACAAGACTGCTGTCAGTGAAGCTATGCAGAAGCTTCTGGTGGCCATGGAAATGAAGAATTCTACCAGTGATGTTGAAGAAGAGAAGTCAGTTAAAGTAGTTTCTTCCTCTGACGTCGATGATGATGACGTATTTCGAGGATCCCTAGATGCAACAGAGAAAGCAGTATTGCGAAGTGTTGAGAACATGAATGATACAGAATGCACGTCAGAAGAGAACACTCTACAACAAGTTCTTCAGAGCATTGAGATGATGGAGGACACACTGAAAGAAAACAATGAAGCTGAACATCACATTGATTTTGACGGCATTGACGAGACATTCGTAACGGACAGACGAGGTAGACGTAAGAAAAATAAACTAAGTCAGTTCACAGATTCAGATTCCAGTTTTACAATATCGACTCCCTCAGCCTCTTTGCATTCTTCCCAGAGTTCGTTGTCACGAGACGTGGCGTACAATCAGCAATTTTTGGACAGCGGTGATGACGATGCCAGACCGGATGATGACATGCTGAGGGATTATACTGCCACGATGAGCATGGTGCTTGATGAGGATGATTCCGAGAGTGAAAGAAACGAAGAGCATAAACAGGATTCCATGGAAATTGGTCATGATCAAAATGATAATACTGTGTGTGAAGAAAAGTCGGAAATCACTGATGAAGATGATGGTAGTATTTATAAAACACCAAATGCTGACATTACACAGGAAAATAAGTCTGAAATTGTTGATAAAGATGATGGTAGTGTTTTTAAAACACCAAATGTTGACATTGCACAAAGAGAAAAGTCTGAAATTGTTGATAAAGATGATGGTAGTGTTTCTAAAACACAAAGTAATGAAATTATTGTGGATGAACAATCTGAAAAGGATAATGGTAGTGTTTGTAAAACACCAAACTATGACATTAGAAATGAAGAGAAGTCTGAAATCACTAATACCGCTGACAGTAGTGTTTCTAAAACACCAGTCATTGACATGAAGGATGAAGACAATTTTCAAAGTGCTGATAGAAATGATAATAGTGTTTATCAAACTCCAAGCGATAGTCTGGTTGTTGATGAAAAGTCTGAAATAAGTGATAAAGATGACAATAGTGTTTACAAAACACCACCTAACAACTTGACAAATGAAGAAAAGTTGACCGACAGAGATGACAGTAGTGTTTATAAAACACCAAATCACAGCATGGTAGATGAAGAAAAACCTACATCAGTGTCCTCTGATGTTTTTATCACTGCTCAAACAGTTGAGAAAAGTGTTCCAGATGTTTTAAACTCTAAACCATCTGTATTAAATGGTGCTCCTCGTAGGATATCAAGCAAAATAAAAACTTCAAGACCATTACCTCCAAAACCATGCGAATCTCCCGAATTTTCTAAAAAATTAGTGCTAAAAAACAGTGTGGCAGAAATTAACAAACGGTTAAAGCATGCTCGCAAACTGCCCGTCGTACCAAAGACACAGAATGAATCTGTTGAGAAGTTAGGTAGGTCAAGTAGTTCACCAGCATCTGAATCTCCATCATCACTTTCACTCGGACACAAGACTAAAGTGAATGTTTCTTCCAGTGAGTCCTCATCTCCGGTGTTTAAAATCAACATGGCTAATGTTAAATCTAGTGGGTCAGACAGTCCGGCTAATTTTAAATCTAGTGGGTCAGACAGCAGGGAAACCAGTGCTTCTCCCACACCTTTCATACCCAAACCAGTCACTCGCACGCCAAAGCAAAACAGGACCAAAATATCTGTTGATAAAAGTAAAATTTTATCCGATTCTGATGGGTTGGAAGGACGTAAGAGAATTCCTGTGGATAAGAGGCTTGTAGAAAATGGACATGTTGAGGATAAACCTGTGGTAAAGAATATTGAGGATGACATGGACATTCCATTTGCAGACGAAAGTGAAGTGGATGAAAAGTTTTACACTCCTGCTACATCATTAAAAACGAAACCTCCACATTCTGTGAAAGAACCGGTTAATAAAAATGTGCGTAAACGACTATTACCAACCCCACCTAAGGAAACTCCCGCTGTTTTAACAGCTGATCAGATTCGCGAGATTAGAAAATTAGAGCTTGAAAAAGCAAAAGAAAAGGCTCGTGAGAAGGCTAGGTTGAAAAGTGACGAGGAGTTGGGTATACAGTGTGTTAATAAAGTGTTTGACCTGCCTGTCAGTCATGTGACAAAGAAAGTGAAAACAGATGAGCGCAATCGGCGGAGTACATCTTACTCGTCAGCCGAGCCTCAGTCCAGTGACACGTTGGCTGATAGTGATGATAGTCATAGACACGGTGCACAGACTCCCACGTCCAGCACAGCCGAGACGGATTACTCTTCTCTTGCCAGCAAGGCAAAGAAAAAGAGACAAAAAGCGGCAGCAAAAACATCAAAGAATAAAAAAAAGAAATCACAAAGTAAAAGTGAAAAATCTGCCGATAAGAATGAGGCTGATCATCCCAAAAAGGAGAAGAGAAAGTCGCTTCTTTCCATGTTGTTACCAAATAAGTCTCCTGAAAAGACTGTCAGGGATAAATCCCAGTCAGAAAGTCCGTCAGATTCGAGTAATCAGAACAGTTTGAAAAAGAAAGGTTCGGCATCAAAGTGTGACAAGAAGAAGAAGAGGAAGTCTCATTGTAAGGATGTGTTGGATTCTGGTTTAAGTGACAATATGAAGGGACTGAAGATTGGATCTGTGTTCTATACCACGGAGAGTAGAGAGTCAAAGACAACCAGCAAACCAAGCTTCAGAGTTCCTGTTGCTCCAAAAGCTGAAGGTAACTTTACTGACATAATATAATTGGCAAAAATTAGTTGTTCATTACAATACCTCTTTATGCATGTTCTTTCACTGCAATAAATGTCTATATTCTAGGCTAACTTGCCAGTGCTAAAATAGGTTATCAAGATTTGATTATGTACATGAGTCAATGCCAATGGAGTATTCAAACTTCAATCTCATTTTTCTCAAAATCGTGATTTTGGACTTAGTCACTTCTGCCTTTGGCCCCACGATATAGACAAAACTACATACAGTGGACTGTCTAAACCAGAAAAATATGCTGGTTTAGACAGGGTGCTGGATTAGACAGAGTTTTTCTAGTGTTATAAGTCAATTTGGGACTGAAAAATTAATCCTGTTTAGACAGATTTCTGGATTAGACAGATGCCGGTTTAGATAGAGTGCATTGTATGTGCATACGCTAGAACACGGGGTTTGATCTATCTTTCATTCATTGCTAATAATTATGTTTTTTAAATAAAAGTTGTGACTTTTTTCCTGTGAATTTTTTTCCTTTGACTTTTTTCCTAGATTCAACTCCGTTATGCTTGAAACTGTGGTCAGTTTGTTCTCTCGTGCACCGCTCATGTGGTCAACATTGAATTTGACATCGTCTGCTTGCAAACACTAATTATCTTAATTCAAACAGATGCATTATTTGGGAATGTCTTTTGTTCATCTTTCAGCACCTAACTGAGTTTTACGAATGTGTCTTTAGTCCGGAAGTTACGGTTTCTAAGACTTTTATTTAACTCTTCCGTGAAAGAGTTACATTCAACAAAAATCTTAACTTTATATCTAACTAAGTTATGCTTAAGTTTACGACAAGCTTTCAGAATAAGCTGCTTCTTCCACATAAATGTAAATGTACAAACAATATAACTCCTAGTTTTACACTTAGACTTACACTTTTTTGTGAATAAGGCCCCAATAGAGCATTGAATCCTCAAGCAGGAAGCACTATATTCTAAACATTTACAAAAATTGCTGATCTCTTGATTTGTCGAACAATGTGATTGGTCCTTCTGTTTCAAATCTATAACTCTGTTTCAAATCTATAACTCATTCTCTTTGTCTAATTCTATTATTTTAAACTGTTTAGCACAAGAATACACTATGGAAGAAGAGTTGTGTGGAAGCAGTACCACAGAACATACTGACCATCAAGTAGAACATGATGATGATGACCTCCCTGTATCTGTGAAACAAACTGATAAACATGTGGAAGAAAGTGAGGATCCAGTATCGGAAGAAATTGAGGACCCAGTATCAGAAGAAATTAAGGACCCAGTATTGGGATTGACGAAGGAAGTTACAGGTGATGAACAAAGCAGTGAACTAGACAGTACTCATATTACTGAAGATGTTCACAGTTCTGCTGATCACACAGATTATGTTGAAATAGACACAAGAGATGATGAGTTGGAGAAAGATAAACATGAAGAAAAAGAAGAAGATGGTAATTGTGAATACATTTATACATGAATATATCCATTGTAATGTATATGACTCAAACATTTTTTTATAGCAGAGTGCCTCACATATTATTTTAGTCTTACGTTGTTCACCCCATTTGAAAAGTTAATAGACTAATATTTTGACAGTTTCTGCCTAAATAAACATCAAAATACCATCATCAGATTGCAGTTTTCTTTGTTTGATCATTTGTTGAGAATTATAACTATAATCCAACATGTTTGTATTGAACAGTTATGAGTGTCAATAAATGACAGTTCATTTCACCAAAGTTATTGTTACCATCATATACTGGCGTACATTTAACTATTTTGTATATTTTATATTCTTCTGTTGTAGACTTGCACAGTTTGGGTTAGTATTATAACAGCAGTTGATATTTTTAACAGATGATGGTAGTAGTCTAGATTTGGGAGATTTGCTTCACGCTGATGAGGAATCCAGGAATCAACTGTTTGCCAGAGGATTGGCATATGAAAGACGAGGAAAGCAAGACTGTGCTCTTAAGTGCTATGTTGGAAGTATTTCTGGACTCCAGCAGGACTCCAAGTTTGTGCTCTTGCCACAGTGTTTGAGAAATGTGAGTCTGTGCTTGTTTTATATTTTAGGGATTAATCTACCATAAAATGTGGGGCCGGTTACAAACCTCATTACCTTTCAAAAATTCTTTCATTTGACACCAAATTCTCCAAATCAATTTAAAAAGTTTCCCAATTTTAAACTTTTAGCAATAATGTTTTTCCCAAGTTTATGAAAAGGGGACCCTGATTTTTTAAAATCTAAATTAATACCTTAATTTAATCTAAATTTTAAAAATATTTGTTTTTACTTGTTTGCATGTATATTTTGATTCAGGCTGGCATACTTTTTTAACCAGTCTGACTGAATGTCTTGCAACAATTTCAGGTAAATTATTTCTATTTTACCCATTGTTTTCAAAATTTATTTTTCTATATTTTTTTATGTTGTTAATATTTTCGGGAATGTTTGTGGCACTTAGGCTTGTCATAAGCACTTGTTTTAGTGTGAAATTAAGATTTAAACTTTGTGGGAAATGTTTAATTTTATTACTTTTGCAGATAGCAGACATTTATTACAAGAAAGAACAATGTATCCTTTTTAATAATTAATACAGATCACAGTAACTAACTAACATGAGTGGTACTTGTGTGGTGTTGAAGTCTATTACTTGCAGATTGAACAATTACATCAGTGAAAAGCCAGGTTAAGTAACATGTATTTGGCATTGTGTGAGTTTAATATGATTAGCTTATGTTTGTGGATTGTCTGTTTGTCTTCGGTAAACAAATTGCTCTGTGGGAGGTTTGCCCTGAAAGTGTTTCAGAATGACCACATGTTTGATGTGTAAATGCTGATTACTAAAAACACTTTGATGAGCTCTAGTGACATCGTTAAATAAAACAAACTTTACTTAATTTCTTAACATTGCTGCACAGATGATAAAGCTATCTGTTTCATCCAAGCTGAGAAGCTATTCTATGAGAATGCCTTGATCGACACAACAGAAATCCAGCAGAGGATAGGTAAAATGGAGTAGTATTAGAAGTTCTGTAAATCATTTTTATTTCCATTAGTATGGTACACACTTATGTGACGCCTTCTCAGTGGATCCATCTGCAGTTTAGGCTATTTTCCATTCATCCACAACTGGTTCATCAAAGGCTGTGGTGTGTGCTGTCCTGTCTGTGGGAAAGTTAATAAAAGATCCCTTGCTGCTTATTTAAAAGAGTAGCATACCGGGTATGTGGCAGCAGTGGGTTTCCTGTTAAACAAATGTGTCAAAATAACCATATATATATGAATGAAGTCCAATAGCCACATTTTTTTAGAATATTTTTTTAAAAGTTTATATTGCAACACATCTAATAGTATATCCTAAACATAAATTATGATTACTGGTCGTGCTTGTGTTACAGAACATTTTACCTGTTTTCAGAAGAAATACACAGAATGAGCATGGACAGGGAAAACAATGAGGGTAGTGGAGATTCAAACTTAGACAAGGATATACTGCGAGCAGAGGAGTATGAACATCTGGCAAAACTGTGTGTAGACAAAAAACAGTGAGTCAACAGTTACTGAATGTTTCCTTTTGTCAATTCACACCCATTGTTTTTGTAAATAGTTATATGCTGAACATCTCATTGTAGCAAAACTGTGTGTGGAATTATTATTATTAACAGATTATGTTTGATTTGTAGTTGGTTTCCATTATTATTTTATTTGAGTAGTTAAATTCTGAATATTTAACTGGAAATTCAAGAGGACAGTGACATTTCTGATTTTGGTGGTAACATGCAGGAATAGGGATTGATCTCTTTAATTGGACCCACTGAGCTATTTTCAGTTCCAGTCAGTGATTAATGACTAATGTACTAAAGACTGTCTGGTCTTGAAATTGCATATCAATGAAAAGAATACTGTCCATGTGGCTGACAGCTAGCAGTGTGTCACTCTTTACTTTCTGTTGAAAATTATGTAAAAATTACAGATTTCCTTTTTATTGATTATTTATTTTGGTAATGGTTTGACTAAATTGTGGTTTTATTATTTATTTTATACACATTACATAATTTAATTTTAAATTGATTTGAATTGTCAGTGTAAATTATTCTTGTTATTGTTACTATTGCTTTGACTCGTTAAATAACTTATAACATGTTAATGTAAATTATTCTTGTTATTGTTACTATTGCTTTGACTTGTTAAATAACTTATAACATGTCAATGTTAATTATTCTTGTTATTGACTCATTATTATAACTTGTTTTATTCTGCAGACCTCAGCTTGCTCTGGAATATGCTGGCAAAGTAAGCATAGAGTTTTCTAACATTTTGCATAGCGTTTCTATTGATCTGTTGTTATAGATGACTGGGTTTAGGTTAGAATCATTTCAAAATATATGTGTCCACCTCAGCTTTAATAAGCTATTTCTGAGAAATTTGTCAGATTGATCTGGTTATCCTTACTCATTTACTCTATAACAAGAACAATGTATCAATTATTTACATATTGTGTAAGCCAACACTTTCTGTCACTCACAACTACAGCATATGTATGCATATAGAGATTTTAAGCTAAAACCAATTGTGTATTGTTTTTTACAATAATGATTTCAATTTTGTTTTATTTTATTCAATAAAATAATAATTAATAAAATTGTTTGTTTATTGAAGCTTATTGTGCAGTCTCTTCTGCCAAATTTGAAACTACCTTGAAACTTTTGTTTAATTAATTAATATGGATAATTACAGGCAACAAAGATCAGACAGCAGATTTATGGAGATGATCACCAAATCACCAAGCACAGTTTAGACTATTTTGCAACACTCTACGCAGAGGTCGGACGCCATCAGTACAATGGCAAGTTGTCGTAGTTTATTTATTATCACTGATAATTACATCAATCAGATTTTTACATTAGTGCAAGTGATCATAGTTTATTTATCATTACTAATAATGACATAAATCATGAATTTTACAGGGTATCCACTAACCTGGAAAAACTTTTCAAAATGTTATATTTTTAAAATCTGACGATCTCATTTGACATTCTAACTTTATACATGTTTAGTAATAGCTATACTAGCTCCATGTTCCAATATGTATAGTTTTCTCTTGATATATTTTCAGAATCCTTACAACATCTGTCTGAAAGCCCAGACAATATGTCCATTGATCAGGAAGGCGTTGAACTGAATAGTCCTGACGACACGTTCCCTCGGTCACCGTCCTCCATTCTCAGACAGAGAAAAACAGGAGAAGGTAATTTTCTCATCAACTAGTTCATCAAATAGTTCAGCTGTTGTTAGTCAACTCATCTTATATCCTCACCCAGCATTCCCACACAGAGAGTCAGATGAGAGGTGTTTTTATTGTCTAGTTCAGCTAGTGTTAGTCAACTCATCTTATATCCTCACCCAGCTTTCTCAGACAGAGAAAAACAGGAGAAGGTAATTTTCTCATCAACTGTTTCATCAAATAGTTCAGCTAGTGTTAGTCAACTCATCTTATATCCTCACCCAGCATTCTCAGGAGAGAAAAACAGGAGAAGGTAATTTTCTCATCAACTATTTCATCAAATAGTTCAGCTAGTGTTAGTCAACTCATCTTATATCCTCACCCAGCATTCTAAGAGAAAAACAGGAGGTAATTTTCTCATCAACTGTTTCATCAAATAGTTCAGCTGTTGTTAATCAACTCATCTTATATTCTCACCCAGCATTCTCAGGAGAGTTAATGTTTAATCAAGTTTTATTCAGCTAATTTTAACCAAGTTCTTCAGCATAATTACGTCCTTACCTGCATCCATCTCTGTTTGTACAAAATTTACTTTTTAGTTTTTTTCAAGAATGACTGAATCAATCTTCTTCTTTTAATTTGCTTCTTGGATTGTCAGAACCAGGTCACAGTTTAGTGACTAGACATGGTCTGGTTTCTCAGAATTCTGTAGAAAGGTGGTACTGGATCTGATCTGTTATGACACCACCAATATTGATTCTAGCAGCTGAAGTCGACTAAAAAAAACCCATTGACACTATCATTACAGGGCTTTCAAATTGTTTTTGAATAGAGGGGTATTAGGTTAAAGTAGCAGGCACCATAATGCTTGGGCATCATGTAAGTACCGGTACTGTCACAAAAACATGCATATTAATATTTGTGGCTGTTCAGTGAAACGTAGCCGGAGATCTAACCAGCCGTCGGTTTAATTTGAAAGCCCTGCATTATTTACTTTTAGTTGATTTTAGCTGCTAGAATAAGTATTAAATAATATTTTGATCAATAGTCATGTTTGCTTGATGCAAAACTATGATAGCCGCTATATCCTGTTCAGCAGAGACGGTTCAGTGTTTTATTTATTTTTACTTGTGTATTTAGACAAAGAGAAGAAGCAAGTGAGGTTTGAGGAGCCACAAGAACTGTCTGGCAGTGATCGACATCAAGGTATATTTTTATAATATGATGTTTTGTGTGTGTGTGGAATAAAAAAAAGAATGCACCGATTGAGAATTTTATACAGTGGACTCTGTGTAAATCAGCATTTATCTGGATTTCTGTATAAACCAGCATTTCAGTCCCATCCATCTCCATAACCCTGAATAAAATATGTCTAAACCAGCATGTTTCGTTGGTCCCATGTGACTCTGGTTTAGACAGTGTCTGCTGTATTTTAATTCCTGATGTTATAGTACCTTTTGTTTATGTGTGGGTATTTAACTCCAAAACCTGCAGCTGTTTACTTACTTTCAACACTGAGTAAATGTTTTTAGTTTTTTTTTTATTACACTCCAGATTTTTTAGATTATGTAAATACCTTGTTGCATAGCTCATTATAATGATAAATAAAATAATATTTAACATTTGTTACTTTATTTGAAACAGCTTAATATTTTCAAACTGATATGAATGTTTATTTTAGAGGAATGGATTTCTCATGCTCTGCTGTGTATGCTGTTTGCAATTTGTTTCGTTCTGCTGTTTATCTTGGGGAGCTGGTTGTACTGCAATATATACACCACCACCTTCTGTCAATCCTTCCGTGAAGAATTCCACTACTGCGTGAGGAAACTCAACTACTTTTACTACCAGTATGGATCCACTAAGAAGATCAAGTATTCGTAAGAAGCGTTCTGGGCATGGATTGTATAAGCAAGGTCAAGGACATGGATTGTATAAGCAAGGTCATGGATTGTATAAGCAAGGTCAAGGATTGTGTTAATGGTGTCTTATATTTTCATTGAGTAAAGCACTATTCAAAGTGATACGCATGTGGAGGTACAGTGAAAAATATAGCAATATTTACTTGCATGCACATATTGCAAGTCATTGTTTAGTTGTAATTACAACTTGTTATTCTCAGTAGTGTGATACGATTGTTCAGTTAACTAGCCATTGTTGATACACATACTATGCATACAAATTGATAATTGATTGAAATGAATCAAAAGCATGTTTACAAATTGTTTTATATACAATCATGCATTGTTTGATTTTTAATAGTGTAAGATTGATATAGTGTTTTTATTAATATTTCTGAGGAATATTGTGATTACAATTTATATTTATTGTATAAGCATGCGCTCCTTGGCAGGCTTATTACATGTCTCTAGCTTTTGTACAAAATGATAATTTTATATCATTCCTTTAATTTATTTGTCTCTAAAACATTTTGTGATATTTATCAAGCATATATGATATTTTAATGGCAACCCTATTAATAATGTATGTACAGGCTCAACCTAAAAATTAAACAAGTTATTTTTATTTAATACTAATAGCAATTATTATAAAAATTAGTTTTTCCAAATGAAAAAATAAACACTAACATTTTGTATTTATAACATCTTAAACTTTTTATTTGTTTTTTTGCATTTGAGATACTTTTATATTGTTATTAAAAGATTCATAAAGAGTGACAGAAAATAACAATTTAATGTAACATACTTGTAAGATTTTATTTAAAAAAGTGTCTAAGAAATGTTTCATGAGAATAGCTAACAATAAGATGAAAGACATGGAACAGGATAAGGTCAAGGTTAAACATATTTTGTATTGTGTAAAACAACACATTGTGAAAGCTAATTGAAGTAGGTAAATTGAGTTAATTGTGATGTCAACATATTTGTCACCGTTTTGAATTCTGCTAGAAACTATTCCAGTTATTAGTTATTTTCATTTAACAACAACAAAATGCAATATTTTAATTGATTATGTACATAATAGTATGTATATATGTTCTGTACATAATACTATTTATATATATAATATAATATCTGTTTTTGGATTTTTATTTATTTAATTGCATGAAGATATCAATACATACAGGGTGCAGGGGTTCACCAAATGGATATAGGACATAAATAAAGAAAGCCAGAATATGCTGACACATAAAATGTAATACATCTAGAAAATTATGTACTCAGTTAAGTAATGGAAATAGATGGGGCCCTTTCTGTGTCATAAAAGAAAATTGTTATTTTTCAGTAATGCAGCTCATAACTGACTTTTGGTCACAGAGTTTAGGTTAAGATACCTAAATTGAAATCTTAATCTGTAGTAATTTTATTTTAGAAAATCCAGGTGAACTTCTGTGTATGACCCTGTTAGAACGTTGATTGTTTGTTTCTATTGATTCTATCAACTGATAATTGTGATAGTTAATTAAATAGATTCCTGTAAACCGTGGAATTTATTTGTCATGAAATTAATGTCTTGTGATAAGTGTCATATGTGTTTATATTAATGCATCTTGCATTTTTTAAACCAATTACAATGGTGTGAATAAAACTAAAATTTGTCAGTTCATTATTTGTCTATGTAACAGTATTAAATTATGGTCTGATTTATTTAATGATTTACAGTATATATTTTGTACAAAGTTGATCTGAAGTTACCAAAGAATTCTGTTGCAATCATATATTTAATTAATTCTTTGTAACCGAGTGTTTTGAAATTCATTCAAATGATTATACTCAAAGACTGGAAACAAATCACCCATTTTTGTGTGCATATAATTATGTTGCTTTAAGCAGATTATTAAACTATTAAATTTGAAATCCAGTTCAGTAATTCAAACAATTTTACAACTTGTTTCATGTTTACATTTGCTATGCTATCATTATAATTTGAAATATTCAGCAAAGATGCAAAGAAATTTTTAAACATAATGTTAGTGTTATGCATACCAACACATTTTATACACGTATGTATATTTGTATTATTATATATTAAAAGTGAGAATTTGTATTTTTGTTAATGTAGAGGTTTGATTCATAGTTTTGATGAATACATATTAGTTTGTAATTATTGGATATTTTATATGAAAAAACAATGTATGGTCAGGTACCAAAATTTGAAAAAATTATTAATTATAAATAAAGTAGATATAGAGACCAATGTAACAGTTTGTTTATTTGTATATGGCTTATATAGACCAATGTAACAGTGTGTTTATTTATCAATTAAAATCAAAGTTTTGATATAATATGTGATTGTAAATGTATATTACTATCAGGATTTTTATTTTAGTACTGTTTAATTTAATTCTATTAGATTTGTGATTTTATTGTTATAATTATTTACTTTGTTGATTAATATTATTCTACTTTTATTTTATTTACGATTCCCGTGTATATAATTATTCCACCCATTGTGAAGAGTGATATAGCAAATGGATACTTTTTTCCATCTGTCTAAAACAATGCTCTGTTTATGCAACATAAAGAAATGTGATTGGCTTTTACTTAATTTTATTTAAAGCTTTTTATTGTTAACACTAACACATAAATATGCAGAGGATTCGTCGGAAGTGTTTTTTAATATTTGAAATATCAATAAAAGCTTTATTGTTAATCTGTATTTCTCGAGCCTTTAGTGAGACAAATACAGACTGACAAGCTTAGATGAATTTAAATATTAGCAAATTATCAATATTGTTAACACATATAACAATATTTAACTATTAGCAAATTATCTATATTGTTAACACTAACACGTATATACATATTTAACTATTAGCAAATTATCTATATTGTTAACACTAACACGTATATACATATTTAACTATTAGCAAATTATCT
>JAUTWP010037434.1:0-13220 GCA_033042655.1 Cyathermia naticoides
CCCATTGAGCCTTGCGGAGCACTCACTCTGGGTTGGAGTCGGTACCGAGGTTAAAAATCCCATGCCTCGACTGAGAGGTTCGATCTCAGTACCTACCAGCCTTAAGTCCGATAGCTTACCACTCGGCCACGGAGACTGGTCATTTGACGTCATTTATCATGTCTTTTAAATGGTGTTCTTCACATCTACATTCAGAACAAGCTGCTATAGCAGACGCCTGTCTGGGTCCTGATTATGACATCAGTCATATCCGTTTTCTAAGACAGGAAACAATATCACTCCAACTCTCTTACAGCCCAGATATCTTGAAGCACACACGTACAAGTCTGTTTATTGTAAGCAATGCTGTGTTGTTATTGTACATTGTACATATGAATTCAAGATGGCCTCATTGACACAAACAGCAGACTGGTCCAAAAAATATTCTCATGACGAATAAGACAGAACGGGTAGAATACGCCCATCTTCTATGAATATTCAATGCCTTTGATCGTATACTAATTACTTATAAGACTGAGTCCATACTTTACTTTTTTATATTATGAGGTTTGTTTAACGACGCCACTAGAGCACCTGCTTTTTATCTTATCATCGGCAATTTGACGTAAAAATATGGTGATTTTGACACATGTATTTAGAGGAAATCCCTTGCTGCCACATAGGCTACTCTTTTTGATAAGCAGCAAGGGGTATTTTATATGAAGTTTCACGTAGACAGGACAACACATACTACGGCCTTTGATTAGGCCTATAGGATTTGGATAGTTATATATAACTTTTGTGATGTTAGTACGTCAAAAACATTACCCATATCCATCACTATTTCATATAAAACATTTTTTCAGTGATTTTGTTTTATTTAATTTTTTTATTAAAAAAAAATCAATCAATAATTTTATTTATTGGTACAAAACAAAAGTTTTACAAATATCATTATATACAAACACATAAACCTTAACACAAGTACCAATACGGTACAAATATTGTTAATCAGAAGATAATTATAGCCTACACATCTATTTTTTTAAACAAAGCAGATCTAGGTAAAGAAATACATGGGTATTTGACGTGTGCAATTTAGCTCACAATTCGTACCCTCCTTTTTCAAGTCACTTAACATTAGCAGCCCCATTTACAGTGGTTTATGGGTACATGTCACCAGATAGTTACCAATATGTATCTACATAATACCATTGAGATCAGTTCTGCAGTGATAACATTTTTAAAATGGTAACATGTTTTGGTTCAGATTTAAATAATTAATCATTTCTTCGTTTATTAGCATCGTTTTCACTACTGATATTATCTTCTAATTCCGTTCAACGAGACGTTTTTATTGTGTAAACATAACTGATACTTGGGTCATCAACGCGCTATCTTTTCACAACAGTATATCAACATTAGCAAAACACGAGAACTCGTACCGAGTAAAAACGTATTTTGATACAAATTTCTTATCACACCCCTTGTTATCTGACAGAAGTGTTCACCTCATGCAAAAACTATAATATGATATACATCTGTCAGGAGCGGTTCGAAGGATCCACTGTCAGGGTCGCTTGGCTAGTGGTTATGTTATCAATGTTTTTCTGACTGCAAATACACAAATACAAATGTCAGCATTAGAAGGGAAAGTACAACACGCACATATGCGCAAAGAATCCAGGCACTTAGTTGCCTGTACGCAAAAATCAGCTGCGTTCACATCGTTTTAAAAAATTGTAGTCCAAAATGGAATAAAAACGCAAAGAGCGTAGATGGACACTACTTTTTCTAGTAGTGAACGTTAGGAACACCTGTCATGGGTATCATAGAATGTTAAGGAATTAAACCCCTCTTGGTTTATCATGACTACATTATTTTAGCTTGATTGTGACGAACACCTGTTGCTTATAGAGTCCATTCCTGTGACCAACCAGTACTAATATATAAGCAATGTGGATAAATATTCTTCCTGAAGGAAACAATGGCAGTCCCCATGATCATACGATTACCAATTCTGAGCTAACTAGTAGTTAGAGCTCCGAACTGGTAATCGTATGATCATTAGGACCACGATGTCCACTATATATAGGCCTACTTTGATTCATATTAATATATTGATAAAATGCTGCGGCATTACCCCTCCCTGTGAGTGTAGAGGAACGGCAACACTCATACACTCACACACGCACGCACGCACACACACACACACACACACACACACACACACACACACACACATACACACACACACACACACACGTGCTTCTAGTCAATAATTATCTTACACCCAGAAGCCGTGGCCAGGGGAGGCGTGCTTGAAGACTTTTGTGATGGAAGCACGTTAATAATTTTTCTCTTGGCGGTTCACTATCCTATAGGACAAATCATGGCGGCAAGTTGGTCAGAAGCGGCTGGTAACGCCATTAGACTGTCCAGTTTAATAATTCGTGATGATTCGTCTGCGATATCATTGAGTTGAGCATCATTAATGGCTACTCCGCCAGGCGAAGGCCACGTGACTACGTACATCATATTAGCGTTTGCACGTGCTAACTGTGACTGTAACCGAACTGCGTTGTCATCCTCACCAGACCCATCAACCAAAACTACGATCACCCTCTTATTGGAGCGCGCTCTGGTAGAGTTGAACAGCTGAGCATGCGCAGTGGCGATTCCGCTCTCTAAAGACGAACCAGCGAATGGGATTGTGAAAGAGTCTAGGGAGCTGATGGAGATTTTCAGTGCATCTGCGTCATCAGTGATGCTGGAAACTATGACAGCCTCGTCAGAAAACATCGTGATCCCCAACGCACAACGAGCGATGTCTAAATTGTCAATGAGTCGCAGAACAAATTCAATGCATTGTTCACAGTAACTGGAGTGAATTCCCTGAATAAAGCGGACACTTTGAGAGTGATCAGCTACCAAGATGATGTCCACTGGTTGGAATGCAGGTGCTAGAGGAACAGAATTTTTTTTAATAATATTGTAAATAAAAGAAAAGATTTATACTTTTCAATCATCTGTATTACGGTATATTATTGTAATCATGTGTATTGTACTTTGTAATCATCTGTATTAACCAACAATGTAGTACGTATTAAATTCCCTGCGTCATACACAACAGCCCAGTCCAATACAGAGACGAGCGGGCCAATACAGAATTTAATTCGTATTGGCCCTAGTAGCCTACTAATACAGTTTTCGTATTGGCCTTGGGGACAATACAGGATTTGCACAAGCTTAGCTATTTCTGTTATAGCTACTTTTGGATTTTTTTTTTAAATTAATATTTTGCTTTATTGTCAAACTAATATTTGCGATGTAAATCGCTATTTACAACAAAATGTTTTTATATTTGGCATGCGAAATTTATAAATTGTAGCCTAATTTAGTTTCGGACAGTAACTTGTATAATCCCTCGGCTGGCTGGATAGGCATTCGGCTTTGCCTCGGGCAAATACAGCCATCCCTGGGCCTATACAACAGTACTTGCATCTAAAACAAGGTCAACATGAAAACACCAATTTAATAACATAATAGTGTTATACTTTGTAATTGTATGAATGATGTTTTACCTGTTTTAGCTTGGTGTCTGGATTGTCTGTTCCTGATCCTTGGAATAACACGATTGGAGTTTGGTAGCTGCACCCCAGTGACTGCGTTACCATAGTTCCTTGCGTTGCCATAGTTCCCTGCGTTATCATAGTTCCCTGCGTTATTATAGTTCCCTGCGTTATCATAGTTCCCTGCGTTATCATAGTTCTCTAGGTTACCATAGTTCCCTGCGTTATCATAGTTCTCTAGGTTACCATAGTTCTCTGCGTTACCATAGTTCCCTGCGTTATCATAGTTCTCTAGGTTACCATAGTTTCCTGCGTTCCCATAGTTCTCTGCGTTCTCATGGTTACCATAGTTCCCTGCGTTACCATGGTTTTCTAGGTTACCATAGTTTCCTGCGTTACCATAGTTTCCTGCGTTACCAAAGTTCCCCGCGTTACCATAGTTTTCTGGGTAACCATAGTTCGCTGGGTGACCAATGTTCTCTGGATGAACAAAGTTCTCTGGGTGACCAAAATTCTTTGGGTGAACAAAGTTGTGCGTTCTCCGTCGAGCAACTGAAATAAGAAAGATTAGTTTTTAGTGAAAATGTCAAGTTTGTTTACGCCTACACTAGAATACATTGAATTATTTTTAATCACCGACTATTAGACCTCAACCATATGGTTATTCTTACAGTTTTGGTTTTTTGGCTTATACCAGATGTGAAAGTTATCGCCCTTGTTTCGTCGCTCTCTTTTCTCAAGTAAAGTTGTTCGAATTTCCAAGTTTGTGTTTTCTGATCAGTAGATATAACTGTTAGGACGGTAACAATTACCTTAACTGGCGTGGTGGCAGCAGGTATCGAAACCACGCGTCTGAAAACAAGCAGACTTTCCTGTAAACTGTCCTGTATAGTTTTACTACGTCACGTAGCTGATCGGTACAGCATTTAGCTCGCCTGTAAAACACATTCTTTCACCGGAGGTCTACAACACAACCATACCATGGCGCAAACACACCGCGCCCCCAAACAATGGTCTCTTACAAAAGTAGAAACAGTTAATTCATTCGAGAACTGGCGTCAAAATATAATATACACGTTGTCACTAGATCCCAACTTCAGCCGTTTCCTGGCCGATGGCTATACGTGGAATAAAAAGTCCCGTACAGAACTCACAAGAGGTTTCGCTGACGACGATGACAGTATCCCGCAACGACAACGTCTCACAGCCCAACAGAAGAGCAACTACTTAGATTTGATGTTGGGACAAATTGCTAATTATTGTCCAATCATATCTCGAAATTCCATAGTAAAAACCTCCACATCGTTACCGTGCATATGGCAGTCAATACGCCTACATTTCGGCTTCCAATCCACAGGGGGTCATTTTATAGATTTTGATGACATCCAACTACAGCCAGAGGAAAGGCCGGAAGATCTCTTTCAGCGCCTAACTGCCTTTGTAGAAGACAATCTACTCACACACGACAGCGGTATCACCCACCATGGTGACATTATTGCTGAAGATGAAGAAATGTCTCCATCGCTTGAGAACTTCATCGTTCTTCAGTGGCTGAGACTTGTCAATAAAGATTTACCTAAACTTGTCAAACAAAGGTACGGAACAGAACTTAGGTCAAGAACATTAGCATCAATCAAGCCAGAAATATCACAAGCTTTGCCATCATTGATAGATGAATTACGCATGACCGAAGATGCAAAGGTTATGCGCTCCTCTGCATGGCGACCGCAACAAATACCCAGAACCCAACAGGCTCAGCGTTTTACCCCTCGGAGATCATCCAAGATATGCCCCATATGCAAAGCAGCGGACCGTTCGTATGATCATTTTCTGAGTCGTTGCAAATACCTTCCTGAAAGTGATCGCAAATTCCTTATAAAAGCTCGACAAATAATCAACATAGCGGACAACCAGGACTCTGTGGACAGTGATGACGATGATGAAATCAAATCGCTATCTGAATCTCACCAGTCTTCTAGTGCTTCAACCTTGAGAGTGCAGATCAGACAGTCGCCTTACATGAATGTATTCTATAAACATAACAGTGTTCGGGTAACTCTTGACACGGGCGCCACTGGAAACATGGTCAGGCTATCAACTGCACAAGCATTGGGATTCCACATAAAAAAAACCTCACAATCAGCTCACCAGGCAGACGGTTCTTCTCCCTTGAATGTGATTGGAGAAACTACTGCCACTTTCTCTCGGGGAGATCAGGAATTCCGTTTTGAAGGTTTGATCGTGGAACACCTAGATGTAGATATACTTGCTGGCACACCATTTATGGAAAGTAATGACATCGGCATTCGACCCGCAAGGCGTCAGATAAGTCTTAAATATGGTACACTTGTGCTCTATGGCTCTACAACTGAAACAAAAGATCAACACACCATTCGCCGAGCTTGTGTACTCAGAGCACCACCCTCTACCACCACACTGTGGCCCGGTGACTACGTTGAAATACCAGTGCCTGATGATTACGCACGTCAAGATGATTTATATGCTGTTGAACCACGAACTGATAACAGTCACGCTAATCAATGCAAATAATGGCCTCCACACAGTCTCTTCCAAAGTGTATCGGGGAGAATTCGTATACCAAACACAACAGACAGTCCACAACTCCTGAGGAAAAATGAACATTTTTGCCAAATTCGACCAGTATTCATACCAGAAGTTATAAATGTCAGTGACAAACCACATTTTTCTAAAACATATATCAAATCACAATCACGTGGCAAGTTCTCGGATCAAATTCAGATAGACCCCCACCATATTCTTTCCCCAGAAATCAGAAAGGAATTCAGTGCCCTGGTTCAAGAATATGATGATGTATTTGACCCTTCCATAGAATGCTACAATGGTGCCAGTGGCCCATTCCAAGCAGTAGTTAACATGGGTCCAGTACAACCTCCTCAGAGGAAAGGAAGAGTACCTCAGTACTCCAGAAACAAGCTCGAAGAGCTCCAACAGATGTTCGATGACCTCGAGGACAAGGGAGTTTTCAAACGCCCTGAAGACGCAGGTATCAAGGTTGAATATGTTAACCCTTCATTCCTTGTCAGAAAGCCATCAGGTGGTCATCGACTGGTCACATCATTCGGTGATGTTGGTCGTTACGCCAAACCTCAGCCGTCCCTGTTACCAGATGTAGATTCAACATTAAGACAAATCGGTCAATGGAAATATATTATCACCACTGATCTATCCAGCGCTTTCTACCAAATACCACTTGACAAGAATTCCATGAAGTATTGTGGTTCTGAAACTGCACTAGAGGAACTTATGTGCAGAGTTCTAGGAGATCTATTGACGGAAGGCGTTGTCACTAAACTCGCTGATGACTTGTATTGTGGCGGAAACACCCCTGAAGAACTAATCAACACTTGGCGTCGATTGTTGAAAACCCTTCGAGATAACAACCTACGACTGTCTGCACACAAAACAATAATCACTCCACAATCAACCACAATCCTAGGATGGAATTGGCAATAAGGCAGTATTCAGGCCAGTCCTCACTGCGTCGCTACTTTAGCATCATGTTCTCCTCCCAACACGGTCTATGGCTTGCGCTCCTTTATTGGTGCCTACAAAATCCTTGCTCGTGTTATACCCGGCTGTTCAAAAATCCTTGCCCCTTTTGACGATATTGTAGCAGGTCGCCAGTCAAAAGATGAAATTGTTTGGAGCAATGACCTTCATGATGCCTTTTCTCATGCCCAGACAATGCTCTCGTCAAACAAAGCAATCGTTCTCCCAAACCCAAAAGACCAACTTTGGATTGTTACAGATGGAGCTGTTAAGGATCCAGGCATAGGAGCAACTCTGTATGTCACTCGCCACAATCAACCTCGCATTGCAGGATTCTTCAGCGCGAAAATAAGACCACGTCAAATCACATGGTTACCTTGTGAAATCGAAGCACTGGCGATTGCCGCCGCCACAAAGCACTTCAGTCCTTACATCATCCAGTCCAGTCTGAAACCTATCATCCTCACTGATAACAAACCTTGCGTTCTCGCGTTTGAGAAGTTATGTCGTGGTGAATTCTCAGCGAGCCCTCGTGTCTCAACCTTTCTATCTACAGTCAGCAAATATCAAGCCTCCATTCGTCATCTTGCAGGTAATGCAAATATCCCATCAGACTTTGCTAGCCGAAATGCCCCAGAGTGTCGCAGTGAATTGTGTCAAATATGTGCTTTTATACAAGACACTGAAAATTCTGTTGTTCGAAACATCCTGATAGATGACATAATATCAGGCAAAACTAGGATACCCTTCACCACGAGATCAACTTGGCACTCACTGCAAGAAGAGTGCAAGGATTTACGGCGTACCCATGCCCATTTGATTCAAGGTACTCGCCCTTCGAAGAAGCTCACCAACATCAAAGATGTTAAACGCTACCTCAATACGGTAACCATTGCCAAAGATGGTCTCCTCATTGTAAAACGAACTGATCCACTATTCCCCACACGAGAATGTATTGTTGTTCCCCGACAAGTCCTAGACGGTCTCCTCAATGCCTTACATATTCAGTTGAACCACCCATCAGCATTTCAACTGAAGAAGGTAGTTCAAAGATACTTCTTTGCACTTGACATGGATCGTTCCATTGACTGTGTATCCAACAACTGCCATCAGTGTGCTGCCCTGCGCAAGACTCCATCTACCATTGTCGAACAAAGTTCAAGTAATCCACCTGAGACTGTAAGTAGTTTCTTTGCCGCGGATATCCTTAAACGTGAACGCCAAGTCATATTAGTTGTGAGGGAATGTGTTACATCCTTTACAGTCGCTTGTCTGCTTGATAATGAAAGTAGTGATGCCATTCGACAGGCTTTGATTCGTTTATGCATAGAATTACGCCCTCTTGACGGTCCCCCAGCCGTTATCCGGACAGATTCTGCTCCTGGCTTTCTTGCGTTGGCAAATGACAGTTTTTTATACAAACAGAATCACTATTGAAATTGGTAGGGTCAAGAACATCAACAAAAATCCAGTTGCGGAAAGAGCAATACAAGAATTGGAAAATGAACTTCGTCATCAAGATCCTACACGGGGTTCTGTTACTCCTACAGAGTTAGCCACAGCAGTCGCTACTCTCAATTCCCGCATTAGAAACCGAGGAGTATCATCTCGTGAAATGTGGACTCAGAGAGACCAATTCACTAGCAGCCAGTTGCCCCTCTCGGACCAACAACTTATCACAGACCAACACTCTGCCAGAGTATTAAACCATCCACACAGTGAAGTTTCCAAAACTCCTAAAGGAATCAAATCAACCAGCCCTTCTGTACAAATTGGCAATTTAGTGTATCTATACTGTGACAGAAATAAGACATGTGGTCGCAATCGATATCTTGTTGTTAACATTGATGGTCCATGGTGCGACATCCGCAAATTTGTCGCATCACAACTTAGAAATAACTGTTATCGTGTCAAACGTACTGAGTGTTACATAGTACCAAATAACACTTGTCAAATTCCACAGTGTGCTGCAGGTGACACAGATAATGATGATGAAACACCCCCAGACCCTTATGTTGATAAAAATTATGATCTTCCTCCGATTCCAACTGAGATTGCCTCGCCTCTACCAGACATCTCTTCCCAACCACTGGACAACACTTTGGACACAATGAAGGACTCAGTACTCCCCTCCAGACCACGACGACAGAGACATCTACCATGTCGATTTAATGATTTTGTGATGAACTAACATTCATTGTTTTATTCCAGACCCAAACGACAAGATAATTTTTTCCTGTCGATTTTGATGACTGCGTTGAGTGAACATTTATCATACGTTTTATTTTTCCCCCAGATTTAAAGATATTCAGTTCTTACATTGAAAAACAAGTGACAGTACATTGACAATCAAAAAAGAAAAAGAAAAAAGTGGTTACGCCAGATGTAGTGAAAGTTATCGCCCTTGTTTTGTCGCTCTCTTTTCTGTTTACATGTGCTCAAGTAAAGTTGTGTTCGAATTTCCAAGTTTGTTTTTTCTGATCAGTAACTGTTAGGACGGTAACAATTACCTTAACTGGCGGAGGTTTTTTTTAAAATGGGGGAAACGTCTTCTACTTTTTTTGGGGGGACGTCTTTAGGACTTGGGGGGAATCGTCATACACTGAAAATGATTGATTGATTATGATACAACCTGAGAACCTCACAATCACATAATGATACTCGTGACATATGATTATGATAGCATCATGATCATCATCATGATAGCCTAATCGTCACAAACATGGATTGGTGGCATTAACATGTGAATATGCTTATTTACTTTATAAATGTGAAAAGACGTACATACATCTTAAGCTAAGGAAAGCAGTTCAGCAAAGCCCTAAACACATTTTATTTATGTATCACTGGACCACCGGTAAAATGTAAAAGAAATATGAAGTCTGAAGCGGCCTTGGGTTCCCTATAACAAAGTTGAAAATAAAAGAAAATCACGCATATCGGCTTACACAATATGCTTATATAATTTTACTGAAAGTGTGCAAGGCTGTATCACTTATCTAAATCCAAATTAGCATTTAGAATATATAGTAATTTGCCAATGAATATTTTGATTATTCTTTTACCCGATCCATAAGCGACAGCCATTCCTTTTCTTCTGTATTTTCCTCCACTGGTTTAGGGCATACACAATAGACTTTGCAATCAGTTGTTATTAGGTGTCGAACATATGACACTCGTGGGCAAAAGAAAAAAAACCACTACGGCCATATAAGCTACTCATTCCGATATATAAAAAGGACAGCATATACCACAATTTTGTTTTAGGCAGTTCTGTGGACTCCTAGTGGGAACAAAATAAATACAGTAGCATAACAGGGTCTATCCGATGACATACCAATTCACAGACAGACCAGGGAATGACGTCTTACTTTTCCCATTATAATATTACATGGATATTTTAGGACAATTTTCAATATTACTGAATATAAAGTTATCAGCTATTAGGTGTCGGAACAGACAGTATTCATATATGGTCTTCAAAAGGAACTGCTATTGCAACATAGACAATTCTTTTCGAGAATTAGCCAGGGATATTTTCTATACTTGCCCATTGACAGGACAATACATACTATAACCTTTAATAAACCAGTGCCCACTGCATAGAATGCGAAATAACCTATTGTGAAGGATCAATATGTTTTCACTAGATCTGTAATTAATGAGCAAAATAAGAAGGGCTGTGTCCATTGTCAATGACAGCGTGCTTGAACCTGAATTGTATGTAAACAAAATAAGTATAACCAACCAACCTTTTCAGACAGTTGGAATGACGAACACAACACATAACAAAATAAACAATGTGGAGCATTGAAGTTTTTATTAACTGAACAAGTGGAACATCATCATCAAATAAGATACCCTTTACCACTGGAACACACACTTTATCCCTGGAACAGTTATTGCAAAGGATTAATACATAAATACTATCTTGTTTAATCTACCCTGTTGAAATAAAACTAGCATGTTCCTATACTACCGTAATATTCACATGCATAAAGGGTTCATAAACACAGACCAAGATGTCCAAAGATTTAAATATTTTACAAATACATTTTGTATATAGATAAAGGATGTTAAGGTCACATAAAATAAATATTGAAAAGGGTCAGTGAAAAATATTCTCCCTTGTAATTTATATTGTATATTCAATTTTTTTTTATAACAGTATTCTCAAGTCTTTCAAAAATTAAGTGGAGTGCTTGAGTTTTGGAACATTCATTGAATTTCGAAATGGAACAAAATATATAGGATTACAAGTTTTTGTTTCCCTAATGAAGGCAGCAGGATGCTCCTGAAATGGATTATAATAAGGAGAAAAACAATTTAACAAAATATAATTTTGTCTTTTAGTGAACAAAACTGCATCCAGCCTATTTATAATTTACATATAAATTATTTTTAAAATCTACCCAAAACCAAAAATCTGTCCAACCTCTGATGAGAAGCAAGCTATTTATTTTATGTGGTCTAATCTCATTGATGCATTTGTACTCAAATAACGTTACAATGACATGCTATTTCATTATACACAAGAGACGTTGATTTTTCTCCTGATATGGAAATTCTGGAGGAGAATCTCTGCTTAAAAAAAAAAAAAAACATTAAAAAAGTCCAGACCAATGATCAAATATCATAAAGTATAATGCCATACACTGTGAACCGAAGTCCAAACTCTTAATAGTTTTATAAGTACGGGTCCAGATTTATAACAGTATTACTTGTTTGACAAACAATCACTATTGAAGATAAGTAATCTCCTAATTACATGTACATTAAAAAAAATATTTGAAAATATCTCTTAAAAACAATGTGCATTCTTATTCTAATGGTAATACTTATTTGAAAAATAATAAATGTTGCTAATATTTAGCAAGAGTGCAGTTTTTGACAGATTTTCAAAATTGAGGAAAGCATGGAATGTAGGTTACTATTACCCGGTACCTAGTTTGGTGTGGTGTAATACGCATCCGTATGCTTGGATCTATATACCGTAGTCTTCATGACCGTTACTTGCATGTTATCATTTTAAAACCTAACAACTTTGATATGCTAAAATATCAATAGACATGAAACAATCGCCTAACACAAAAAACAAACATTTTTATAATCATGAATGGTTGTGCTTTTCCAATGAGATCACCAATAACAATAATGAATGAAAATAAAATTACTAAAATGTACAAACTAAATGATAATGGAAATGAATGAAATGATAAAATGTTAGTCACATTGAAAAGTTAATAGAATGGTGCAATTTAAATAAATTGAGCAGAATAAAAAACTGGACAAATTTACCAAATGCATGTATTGTACACACATATCTAAAGGACATACTAAATGTGAGATATAAGAACTTGAAGAATAAAAATTCTAATTATGAGGATTCACTCAAACAACAAAACATTTCATAGTAAATACATTTAAGAGACAATTATTGTAATTTGCTATAAATAACTAACACAATAATTCAACAAACTTACTGTACACAGTGTAGGATTCAAACCTACTGCACCAATCTGCACATTTAACCATTTAGAGCTGTATCATAATCACAAATGAAATTTTATACAATGTTATAAACAGCTGAAAATTCATCTATCCCAACAATCATAATCAATTCCACAATATTAAAATAATAATATTGCACACTAAAACAGCTATGGACATAATTTTTATTACCGGTAGTGTTTATAATGTTAGGTAAAATTAAGTCAAATTTTATATTTAGTAGGATATATAAAAAAAAACTTAGCTGGCAATCGCTACTTGTTTAAATAAATATTTTTTTCCAAGATAAAATAAAATTGCTAATAAATTAGTTTGTAAGACAATCTACACTTTAGAATTTAGCACAAAATGTTTTAGGACGGCCCACCTTTGCAATTATGATACAGCCCCTTTGACTTATTTGCTGCCTATAGTAACAAACTTCTACATAGTAGACCATACCACGCACAAAAATAACTTATAATATAATAATAATTAAAGTGCCAGTGTCTGTTTTTTTAATAATATTTAACCATTTAGAATATATCTTGTACGTTTGTTTGATGCACAACACGCTCCATTCGTCTAATGCACCGATTTGCTGTATCTAAATTAGATCACGAGAAATACACTATAAATCCTCGAGGC
>JAUTWP010037545.1:0-13220 GCA_033042655.1 Cyathermia naticoides
ACAGAAATCTGGATTAGACAAATGCTGGTTTAGACAGAAATCTGGATTAGACAAATGCTGGTTTAGACAGAGTCCACTGTATTACTAAACATGTGTAGTAAGTTTACGTTAACTATAACAACCCTCTATCAGTAATATTAGCCTCCACCAACTTATATGTCCACAAAACATTGTTTTTTACCTAGTAAATGTGGTCTTTCCTAATCCTTTTTATTGGATATTCTCAAAATCTTTTAATGTTAAATGCCAGAAATACAAGTCAGAAATATATTATAGTCTCTCTTTGATGTGCAAGTTAGTGGCACCACTACAGTCTACTGAATACCACATCTCTTATAATATTGTCTGGATTTTTGTATTCTATATTTTCCTGTCCCGGACGCAGTGAATGGATAAAACCATAAAATGTGTCCAGGAGAGGTGTCTACTTTAATACCCTGAGGGAGCGGCATGTAGCTCATTCATTAGCGTGTCCAACTTTGAAGTGGTCAGTTCTAGGATCAATCCTTCTCAGTGGACCTCGCTGAAGTTTGGGCTATTTTCTGTTTCAACCAGTGGTCCACAACTGGTTCATCAAAGACTGTCCTCTAGTGGCATCGTTAAACAAAACAAATTTTAATTTTCCTTTCATTGAGAACGACATCTGGGAGCACACTTGAACAGTTATCTGATGGAAGCACGTAAATACATTTACCTGACCTGTTTTCTATTTCGAACCATGTTTCACAACTAGCATATTAAAGAACACTGTATGTGCTGTCTTGCTTATGGACCACGAATGACCTTGAAAAAACAACAAAGACCCATAATCTTAAAACCAAACTAATGCTTTATTTGTTTCATAACAAAATGTTTTACCAGTGCTGAATAACCAGTTTATCAAAGGCCATGATATGTAAAAGAACATTTGTGTATAGAACACCATTCACTGCTGATTAAAACCCCAAATAGTTCACATGGTTATACACTTTTTTTTTCTTTTAAGATGTGTATAATTTAATAAATATAAAACGACCTTGTCAGACACCTAATAGTTGATGATTGAACAATTTTCTGAGTTGTCATTAAAACAACATTAATTTTCTTTCATTACAAAATGGTGTTATAGAAATCTTATAGCATCAATTTGAAAAGAAAATATTTTTAGATTAAAATTATGTATTACTACCCCAAATTTATTGGATGCCTAGCATCAATTTTTATTATTCAGATGAAAATATGTCAGCACAATTACACATTTTATATATATATCTTGCACAAGCAAATATTTTACATAGAACAACTGTCACTTTTGTGCACCTTTTATTTTTGTTTGTGTCTTTATTTTGTTGTGTTGGGGTGTCATTTAACAATTTTATTTTTTATTTTGTAGTCTTTTTGCCTCAAACCTTTGCATGTTTTAAAAACTTGACTAATTTCTATAGGAAATAAAATGCTCCAGATAGTAAAATGGGATCTGTTAAGATGTTTTTAAATAAATAATCCTAGTAAAAGTTTCTTAATTCAACAGCAAGGCAGCAGAAAAAAGGTAAGGTGAAATTTCTTGCTCCATTCAGCTGTACTACATGGTTAATGTTCTAATCCTGCCTGCTATTTCTGCTAGTTGTTTCAATCAGGGTCTTAGTGGGCCGGGATGTTGTTAATACGGAGAATCATACGTATTGCATCATATATTAAATCATAGGTTTAGGAATGTATACAAATATATATTGTAATTAATGAAACTAAAAATTACAAATGAATATTTCAGTAATATCTTTTAACATTAATTTTTGGCTTGCTATAATTTTATTATTAATAATTTGATTATGGTATTCAGGTTGGGAGATTTTACAATTTATTGTAAATGTATTGCTTCATTTATTAATCATAGGTATTGAACTAAATAACATATATAATAAGGAAACAATGAAATATTAATGATTTTTAACAATAAAATTACTGTTAAATATTTATCTATTGCTTTATTTATTAATTCATAGATGTAAAATAAAATAAACTATTGATACAATAATAAGTAATAACAATATCAAAATAATAATTTTAACTTTAATGTTTTTATTAAAAACAATTTAAATATTTATGGTATATAGGTCAGAATATTTTACAATACTGTAAATCATTAAAACATTATTTAATCTTATCCTAATCCAAACTTTCAGGATTAAAATTTATATTATAATTATTGTGATCTAAGTCAGAAAATAAAAGTCAGTACTGTATTCAATTAATGTTAAACAAAGCAAAAAGAAAATTAATTTTTAATAATAATTTCGTGCCTGTAGTAATTTCATGTTGGAACTTTTTGCAAATATCTGTTTATTGCATCATAAATTAATGCATAGGTTTAGGATTAAACAAAAATAGTTAAAGGATTATTATGCCATGAACAAAAATCAATAATAATATTAATGATGTATACCGTAATTAAAATATGAAAAAAATATTTCTGTTATTTTTTTAATTTTCTTACAAACATTTCATTTATGCAGTATTCAATATTACAATTTTAAGCAATTGTAATTTGTATATTTATATTGTAAACTACTACAAAATGGTATAATTAAGACAACCTGTTTAACATGCTCATAATTGTAATCAGTTATAAATAAAATAAAAAACATTTTAATGCATTTAACAACTAGTAGAAATAAATGAGAAATATTCCTATCTCTAATGATCATGTTTTGTAACTTCACAAAACTTTGTACTTTCTTCAAGTTTCTTTTCTTTAAATAATTCTTTAAAATAACAAAATGAATTAGTTTTGCATGTTTATTTGTTTAAAAAAATCTTTTTTATCTTCAAAATTTCTGTTTAAATTAACTAAAAAAATGTTTTGCATGTTGTTGAACCATATGAATTGATGCATAAAATGCATGGAAATTAGTTACTGTTGCACATGTGAAAAAAGAACTGAATGACTTATGAGGCATCTGCATGCTTAATGCACACTTGCACGTATCAAAAGTAATTGTTAATTATTAATGACTAATATCTGACTGCTGTGTGTGTTTAACATACATTACGAGCATCTCTTATCACTACACTCTCCCCACCACCCTCACCATCTCTCATTACCTTTTCATTAGATTACCCCCCCCCTTCTCCCAATACAGTCCCTATACCCATGTCATGTCAAAAGTCTTAATGTCTACATTCAGAACAAACTGTTAAGTAGATGCCTGTCTTGGATAATTTCTGCAGGTGTTACAATCCGTATACAAATCATAACATGGATATGTGTAAAATATTTTAAAATTTATGAAAAATTGCTAAGAAGCTAGGAAAAGGATTTAAAATAAATTAGGCATTTGTTCAGATTCCAGTCTTAACCATCCTCAAGGTGTGGCATGATATAGATTACATACATTTCAACTTATCTAATCTGTCCATTCCAACCAGTGGGCCACATCTGGGCTGTGTTTAGTCGACAATATATATCATACACTACAATAAAATTCTTTTCCTACAAATAATACGCAGTCCAAATCTCTATTGAAATATATTCATACATATTACTACAAATGTTGGCTAAACGACTCACATAGTAATACATATTGAAATGTATTGTCAGCTAAATGCAGCACTGGTTCATCAAAGGCTTTGGTATGTTTTGTCTTGTCTAGAAAAATGGATACAAAAGACTCCTTGTTGCTTAATCAAAAAAGTAGCCTATGTGGTGGGAGTGGGTTTCTTCATTTAAAAAATGTATCAGAATGATGCCCAATAACTGATGATTAAAAATCTATAAATATTCTGCATCATTAAATAAAACAAACTTTTGTCTCGTCTGTAACATACTATTGTATTGAAGTGATCTTAGAAATGGTGTGGTTTATCAAAACTTGAGACTAGTCTGGGCTGAAGGCTGTGAAAACATATTGTAAGTTTGTATTTAAACTAAAGTATTTTTATGGATTGTTTCCGTTCCAACCAGTGCTCCACAACTGGTTCATCAAAGGCTGTTGTATTTGTTTCTCCTTCTCTGTGGAAAAGTGCTTATAAAAGATCCCTTGCTGCTTATCGAAAAGTTTACCTATGTGGTGGCAGTGGGTTTCCTCTAAATGAAATGAGTCAAAATTACAATATGAATGACATCCAATATCTATAGTCAATGATAAGATAAAAATCAATGTGCTCCAATGGCATTGTTAAACAAAACAAAACTTTACTTTTCTTGTGGATTGCTTTCATAACAGATTCTCTAGAAAATGTTTTTTTTTTAAAGTTTTTTTTTGTCCCAACAGGCAACACATTAAAGCTAGCATGGCAACTTTCAGTTTTCAAATCCATTGTTTTTATGAAAATGAAAATGTTCAGTCTAAATTTTGTGTGATTTATAAAACTTAAAATTAATAAGAAAACTATAGTGCTACTTAGTTGGCTTTTAACAGAAACTTTTCTTATTAACAAATTCTTTAATTGAGATTTAGTGGCTTTCTATTTTAATTTAAAGTGCAGCTATTTTCTGCATACTATTTACAATTTAGAATTAGTTTGATCTTTGGACAACTACGTTTGTAAGTCATGTTAATTTTAAATACATTTTACTATTAACTCTTACCATCATAAAATGTCAAGATCATAAACATTTTCACAAAATTTTCAATGGGTGAAAATCACATTGCCAGTTGATATCAACTTTCATCATTAAAAACAATTCACAATAATTACATCTGTCAGGAACCGCAGCGGGATGTAGCTGAATCGCTAGTGTGTCCGCCTTTGAAGTGGTCAGTCGTCGGATGGATCCTTCTGAGTGGACCCAGCTGCAGTTTGGGCTATTTTCTGTTCCAACCAGTGGTTCACAACTGGTTCATCAAAGGCTGGTATGTGCTGTCCTGTCTGTTGGAAAGTGCATATAAAAGATATATTGCTGCTTATCGGAAAGAGTAGCATATGTGGTGGCAACAAATTTCTTCTGAAACTGCCTCAGAATGACCATATGTTTGACATCTAATGGCTGATGATTAAATAAAACAAACTTTACTTTTTTCATTCAGCTTCAAAAGACAAAAATCACACATTTAGGATTTAAAATGTATCGCGGATATAACACAGGCATTATATTAAAAGTAAAACCTACAATTAAACCTGCTCAATCAGCTAACTGTATTAAACAGCCACCTGTTTTCAAAGGTCACCTTTATTTTCTCCCAAATCAGCTAATTTAGTACAATATAATTGTATAAAACAGCCACCTGTCTTAACAGGCCACTTTTTGTTAAACTTTGGATGGCTGCTTAAGACAGAATTGACTAATCTTAAGACTTAAAATGAAATCATGTTTGTTTAGTTTACAGGTTGTAGAAAATGAAATGTGTTTTGGTTTACCATGAATTTAGATTTGTAGTGACTGTTACTAGTATAGGAACCTTTTAGTCAGTGTTAGTGTGTAACAATTTGTATGGTGCTGGTTTTCAGTTTGTACATGTACAAGTGTTGGTTGTGTTTTTATTACAATAACAGACTGACTGTTTATGTATAGTTTTGGTGTTACATGGTGTTAAGTGGCAATGTCTTTTTTATTTTATTTTTATTTAACCATTTAGAATATATCTTGTACGTTTGTTTGATGCCCAGCATGCTTTATTCTTCTGCCGCAGTGATCTACTGTATCATATTTAGGTCACGTGAATAGCACTATGATTCAGTGATGGCAGATGGCTAGTGGTCCGCCTTGCTGATTTATAGTGCATTTGCTTGATCTAATTACGGGTACAGCAGATAGTAATGGCAGAAGAATGGAGCATGGTGAGCATCAAACAAACACACAAGATAGACCTATATTCTAAATGATTAAATATTTGAAAAAAACACCAGACACTGTTACTTTAAAACCGTTTTCCTTCAAGGGGCATATATTCATTTACAGAGCAGACCCACATTATATATTGAGAATAATTATGCTATTTGATAATACCGTAGTTCAGAAAATTGAAAATCTGCATAGCCCATTTATTGGTTCAGCAAATTTTCAGGCAACCCATTTCATTTTTGTATAACCAGTTACAAATTGAAACCAGCTATTGTGAACACAATGTTCCACATTAACAATACAAGCAATGAAGCTACATTTACATTAAATTCAAGTAAATCAGATTTATGTGGGGCATAGAAAACATGTTAGGATCAGACAATGATGTTGGTCATTTTAAACCAATTATGGTGAGCCTGGATTACATAGATGCTAGATTGTTTAGTCTACATACATTGATTAGATACCAATTATAATAAAACACAATTGGCAGTAACAATTTGTTATAGCCATAGTTTATTACAGGAAGTACTGTCAACCATTTTGAGTACTATATTCTATAAGACAGAACATCAGTTGAATTCCTTTTTATAACTGTTAATTTATTGTTTCAGTATTCATTACAGAGAAAATATACTTTGACTCAATTTTCTTAATCTTACAATTATATATAAGAATATGTGATACTATTACTAATTATAAATAAATATAAATTTCTTTTATTTTATTTCTTTTTTTTATTTATTTAACTTCTTTTTTTCAGACACATCTTTCTGTTTGACAAAGTTATGCTAATGTGCAAGGCCAGGGTAAGTTGCAAACTTTATTTTTTCACATAAAAATCTGTTCCCTTTTTATTACTTTCTTATTTATAAAAGCACAATTTCGTTTTTTTATCTACTATGCATTTTTAACTGTTAATGCTTCATGATCAGTTATTTACATTCTGTTTCTTTGTAACATTAAGTTTATTGCATACGTTATGTCGATGTTCATAGTTTGTATGTGTATGCAGTATGTGAAAAACACTAGTGTATGGACAACATTAGAACGGAATACGTAGCCTTAAACTCAAATATTTTAACATAGATTTGTAGTTTGTATATTTTAGAGTATTTCTAATGTAATTTACATTGTGTGCCATGCTTAGTTAAGTGTAAGGTAGATTATTGTTTTATATCATGTTTAATGTAGATCACTAGATATTTGTCTACACTTACTATGATTGTTAATCCTATGTAAAAGTTAAGCATCACTTTTAAAAAAACAATACTGTAAAAATATTTTCGCATTCTAATATTTCACGATTGCTACTACAGTAAAACCTCTCTAAACTGGACACCCATGGGACCAAGTACAACATCTGGTTTTAACAGGTTGCCGGTTTTCTGAGGTTAGATTTACACTAAATGGACACATTGGGACCAAATTATTTGTACAGTTGTGAAAGTTTTTTGGTTTAGTGAGGGTCCAGTTTAGACGTTTTGCCAAGGGGATAAACATAGGTGGTGCTTAACATTTGCATAGGAGTATAGTTGTAAGGATCACTACATTCAGTATTCGTCTGACAGTTGTGGAATCTGTGACGGTATTCTGTCGTGCAGTTCAGTGCTCACTCGTCATCAAATGTCAGTTTTGTTGTAGTGTTTCTCTTTTTTCAGACAAAATTTGTTTTCTTTAGTCTTTTACCGTAACCCCTTTTTCTGCCTCAGTATTTAACTTTTATTTTTTCAACTCTAGTAAATAATTTTATTTTTAATTGAGTCATTGATATATTATTTGTCTGATTTCTCATTTAATTTCTCATTGATATATTTTAAACACTTTAATGGTTAATTTGATTAAGATAATTTTGTGTCAAATATTAATGGATACTAGTAGATCATAAGCATTAATTTTTTTTTTTGAAGTACATATTAAATTATTAACAAATTGTTTGTTCCTTGTGAAGTTTTTAGTAGTCTGAAGTTGTTTTTTTAAAGCCAAACATTTATATAATTATATTTCAAATTTAGAATTTTGAGTCAGAATTATTTTTAATGTTTTTTTAAAAATGAAATAACATTATATAAAACTTTTAACGTTTAATAACTTTAATTTAAAAAAAATAAAAATGGCTCAAAATACAATTTAATTTTTATTCCATTTTTCCAAAATACAAGTCAGATGATCCATAAACTAAAACATAAAAGTGGAGCAGAATGTAGCTCAGTCTGTAGCATACCCACCTTTGAAGCTAGTGGTCATGAGATCGATCCTTGTCAGTGGAATCATCTGCAGTTTGGGCTATTTTCCATTCCAGCCTGTGCTCAATAACTGTTTCATCAAAGGCTGTGGTATATGCTGTCCTGTCTATGGGAAAGTGTATATAAAAGACCCCTTGCTGCTTATCGGAAAGAGTAGCCAATGTGGTGGCAGAAGATTTTCTCTAAAAAGAAATGTGTTGAAATGACCATATGTATGATGTCCAATAGTCACTTATAAGATAAAAATCAATGTGCTCCAGTGGCATCGTTAAATAAAATAAAACTTTACTTTTTACTTTTATGAATAGTTTGTAATAACACAGTTGTGTTTTAATTATCACTGTTTCAACTTTTCCAACCAGTCATTCATGGCATAGATTTCTCTGTGTTGTTTTAAAGAAAATTTATATAATATAAATAAATGTCTACCTTTTATTTTATTTATTTTTTATTATAATATTTTTTTTTTGGTGACCTTGTTATTAAAACACGATAGCTGCTAATTAAACAATAGGCAGAGGTGTCATTCAACAAACATTTTTAAGACCTATTTTAATCCATTTGGATAATTTTATTTTATTTTTGTAAATAATAATATTAATTTGGCAGAAAAAGGGGTACATTTTTATTATTATTGTCAACATAAACCTCTTGTTGGTTTTTCAGTTGCAGAATTTTAATTTTCTTTTCTTGGAATTAATAATGTTTAGCATAAATCATGATTTGAATGCCTCTAGTTTATTAAAATAATCATATATCAATAGCAATTAATACTGCTCACAAGATGTGATTTAAGGAAATGTAATTTCTCAAATGTATTAAACAAAAGTCCATCATTTTATAGGAATATTCATTATTATAAAACCATACCTCAACACAAAATAGAGTTCAAATGAAGTATATACATAATTGTGAGATCTTTCCAATTAAGTAAAATTTGTAACACCAAATATAATCTCACATTTTAACTTCATTGTTAATTATACATCTTTCATAAAAGTAAAAAATTAACACTAAATACAATGAAAGTGGTTATTATGTAATTTCCTGTCCCAGACACAGTGGATGGATAAAACCATAAACTGTGCCATGAAAGGCATCTTTTATAACAGCCTGGCTCTGAATGTTGACGTTAAACCCCATGACCTATCCTATAATGTCAGTAGTGCATTCAGCTAATGCATTCGCTAGCTGAAATATCTAGTAGCCATCAGTCCCATTTAGTTGATTTTGCCTCTGCTTGTGAAAGATTCCCGATTTTATTTAAAATATAAGCCATTAGTCCAAACTACTCGTTCTTGGAGGGCTTAGTGATGTTCTGAAATATTTCTCAGACATTGCAATGTGAACATATACAATTTAATAAGGCTACTTTGGTTATTCATTCACTTTTATAAAACCACTGTTAGTAGTAATTACATATATTTTCTTTATAATTTTTCAACATTTTAATTTAATTTTATGTTGCCAACTCTACATTTTGTGAACAGTAAATAAGTATGATAAGAAATTAAATTATTGCCTCGTATTACTGGGCATTTAGTGATCTGTTTTAAACTGATTTTCTAGACAAGCATTGAAAAACCCACATAAAGAGGTTTTGCTGTTAGGTTTGTCAGAATTGTCCCCATGTATCACATATTTTGTCATCATTGTCTTTTGTGCATTCCTTGCTTAGATGGTGGAAAAGTTGCTTTGGGTAAGATATTGTGTCCAGATTTGTCTTTCATTTGCAAAATCTCCCAGTCTTTTACAGTGAAGTGCACCAAACAACCATATATTGACCATCTTGCATCCAGAGCATGAAGTCACATTATGTATAGCATGATTCTATATTGTCACTACTAGATACAGTTAATGTCTTAATATCAAACATAACAGTCATTTATTGAGAAATGTTTTAGTTATACACACACACACACACAAAACACACACACACAGATAGACAGACAGACAGACATACACACAAAACCCCCCACAAAAACACACATACTAGTACAACATAGACACACACACACACACACATACACACACACACACACACACACACCGAGACAAACAGACAAACACAGACATACACACAGACATAGACACACATGCGTGCATGTGCACACACACACACACACAGATAATAATATTAATGTAGGTAAACATAAAAATTAACTCTATGCCCATCTATTAAATATAATATTGTATATACTGGTATTGCCCATTATTGAACAATTTCTGGTCACTTACCAGCATTTTCATCTAATTATATTTCCACATTAAAATAGAGAATAATAGAAATTATTTAAATCTACTGACACATAATATTATTACTAAACAGGGTGATATATGTTGGAGAAAAACTACTCCTAACAATAATTTAATCAGGTTTGCTTATTAACATTTAGGTGAGCGTTTAAACATTTGATATAAAAAATAATTTTCACTGTAGCTATCAGAATGGAATACATGTATGTGTGCAGAATGGAATTTCTAAGCAAGAAATTGTCAGAAAATTCTTAAAATATAAAAGAAATAGTTTACAATGACTTATTATTTAGTCTCTTATTTTACCTACGAATTACCACAGCTTTAGTACCTTCATTTACTAAATATTTGCTGTTAAACATTTGTTTACTCAGGTCCCTGGTCAAGTTTGTTTTATCTATTTTAAAAGAAATTCAACTCTTATTGAGGTATTTAAATTATTGTTATTATATTATATATGCTTAATTTTAATTATACTTTTTTGGCATGTTTTTCATGTTTTTTCATTTTAAATAACTTTTTTAAAATCTCATATTAAATAAATAAATGGGTGAAAGATTCTTGCATCGTTAAACTCAATATTCACTCACTCACAATTCACATGTTAAAGATTAAAACTACTTGTGTGAGGTGTCTGGCTCTACATAAGGCTGCTCCCAAAGAAAGCCTGCTTGAACAGTTTTATGATGGAAGCACGGGTGTGGTTCCATGGGGGGAGCACCTGGTGCACGCCCCAACTAAATTTAGCAATTTTTATATTTTTTACTTCGTAAATATTTTTCGGAACGTTTGTGGAACTTATCATTTGGAGCCCCCCTAAATGAAATTTCTGTATCGGCCACTGAGCACTTTAAAATATGTCCCTGTCCCTGAGGCCAAATTATAATATTTTTCAAATGTCATTTATATCATTCACATCATTATGATCATTTGTGGTTTTCATATTCATTTATCATCTTTATTCATCTTCATGTATTTTATTTATTCATTTATGTTAAATATAATGTATTTTTGAAATTTAAATTAAAGCTGTTTAGAAATTCATACATTCTTGCTGTATATATTAGTTATTTTGTTGATACCACTAATACAAAAAGCCTGTTTTAGTTTTAAGATACTGTTTGATCAAACACAGTTAAATATTAAAGTCTAAAGAAAATGATTCTAAAGAATATTTTTTATTTTAATTTAGTTGAAATATTGGTAAATGTTGCTTTAAAGCCTCTTTTGTTAAATACATTTAAAATAGTTTCACTTTGCCAGTATTTTAAAAATAAATATTGAAAACATATTGCATGAAAGTATTTTAAAAAAGAAAAATGTTGGTAAATGATAAATGTTAAATATTTTGGCATTGCCAGTATTTTAAAAATAAATAAATTGAAAACATTGCATGAATATTTTAACAAAGAAAAATGTTGGTAAATGTTACTTTAAAGCCTGTTTTGTCAAATAAATTTAAAATAGTTTGACATTGCCAGTATTTTAAAAATATAGAGAATTTATTGCATGAAAATTGGATCAGCATTTACGACTCACCATTTAAATAATGCCATCTCATTGTGTTAACACTGGGAGAGATTGTTTCTACGTAACTCTTTGTGCATCTGTGTGTATGTTCGTTGTTTGTAGGTGCATCATGTGCAACATTCTTAGATGTCATTGGCCATTACTTTAGATTTTATCAGTCCATTGCTTTTTGTTTTAATCCCCCACCTTCTGTGCTAACAATACAGTTTATTTGCTTGCTTACAGGAGTTCCATGATCACGTAGGTCATGGTGTGTGCTGTATTGTTGGAAATTCATATAAAAAATCACCTGCTAAATAAAGACATAGGTGCATAGGTTAGGGCGTGTTTAGCGCATAGGGTCAGCTGCAGCTTGATTCACTAACATGGTTAGTATGCTAAATAAAGACATAGGTGCATAGGTTAGGGCGTGTTTAGCACATAGGGTCAGCTGCAGCTTGATTCACTAACATGGTTATTATGCTAAATAAATTTCTGCACTAACTTGATTCTAAACTTAGCTTGATAACCGTAGCAAATGTTAAATCCTGTTTCAAAAAGGTATTTTTTAATAATTGTTCACAAACTTGATCAACTAGACAAAGGTACCATTATCTTTTAAAATCACACAGGGAATGCAAAAACATATTCTGCAGTAGTATTGATGATTACAAAAGTAAAGGGAGACAACTCACCTATTCAAAACATTGGGGTTGCACACTACCATAGAATTTTGTATGCAATTCATTGTAATTTCTATGAAAATGGATGCTCATGGTTATGAAATATTCTTTCTCTTCTCATTGCCTTTTCGTAACCATACTGTGAAACAATAGCAGCAGCCATTATAAATAGAATTAAATGCTATCTGCTACTAATTTAGCATGCTAACTAAAGTTTTGACTGGTCCTAACCAGTCTTAACTTTTCAAGCTCAGTTAGCATACTAAATTAAGCATGCTAAGATTGATGAAATGCAAAATTGTAGGTTAGTGTGCTACAATTAGCACACTAAGGTAATTTGCTTAACTTTACCATGCTAACCATTTTACTGAAACAAGCTGCAGGTGCCATAATTGATTGTCCCCCCCACTCCCCCATTCTCTTGGATTTGTTCCTCATCTTTGAGAGACGGGATGCTCCCTGACTCTGGGGTTCCCCACTTCCATTTAAATCCTAACACTTACCCCAAGGTCAAATAAGGGGTATAAATAAATAAAATAAAAATTTCTTCATAGATAACTTATATTGGTTGAGTGTCTAAATTTAATATTAAAATTAATCAAATATTTAAAAGTCCCCACTTATTAATTATATTATTTTATTTTCCTACTATAAATTTCAATAAAATAATATCCTTATATTCTTAATCATTCCCTCCACCCCCCACCCCTTCCCATAGCGTGTCCGACACGTTAAAAATGTGTACACCTCCCCTTAAAGATAAAC
>JAUTWP010037656.1:0-13220 GCA_033042655.1 Cyathermia naticoides
TGTTTCCATGTGTGGTATCTAACCTGAGTAGACTTGATAATACATGGAAGATCATTTAGTATCCTCTATATACAGTGAAATTGTTTCCATGTGTGGTATCTAACCTGAGTAGACTTGATAATACATGGAAGATCATTTAGTATCCTCTATATACAGTGGAAATTGTTTCCATGTGTGGTATCTAACCTGAGTAGACAAACATTCACAAATTTATTATCTACCAAATAATAAAATGCCGATGACATAACTCAAAAGATATTGTTTTGTAGTAACCCCAACAATTTCATGCCAATATATACATGTATAGTCAAAGCTCTCTTTAGCAGGTTTGACTGTAATTATAATATGTATTTTCAACACCCACTACTATATTAGAGACATTGTCTGAAAAGTTATGAACTAATGTTTATTTAGACCATAGATAGGTAGTGATAAATAGAGGATATACCCCAAGGTTTGCCAAGGATTTTTATACTTTTATCAATGAGTGCTGACAAATTATGATATCAAGACACACGAGGGGTACGATATATTCTTTTTATCATTCATTATCATTCTTTTCATTAGCGACAATAATTCTTTGAAACTTATTGAATGTTACAAAAGCCTGTCAAGAAACAAAATGATGTCATCAGGCGTATGACGTTATAAAGTTAGCCAAATGTAATAGTTCCCTGACGGTGTCATAGTTACTAAGGTTGGACAAATCAGAGGCACTTAAACTGTAATGACGATGACGTAAATTTAATTATTCAAGAAAGAAAAACGCATGAGACATGACATCTCCTCTGGAGATATCATAGGAGATATAACAAATTATTATCCCAGTTATTATCTCCTACAAAATATGTCAATGGATGATAAATATTGTCTATACTACTATACTGCAAGCATAAAATAAAATACAAAACATAAATAAAAAACAGACTAGGTACGTACGTAGGACAGACAAAATTCTCACAGATTTCCTTAATCGAGAAACAGCTTTTGGTCTAGAATGCAATCGACTTCGGTTGACAGCAGTGTTGGCTTTAGATGTCACCTCACTTTTTCCATCCACATTTTCACTAGTATTTAAATGCTTTGTATAACATCCATGTTTCTTCACACAAAGTGTTTTAGCACATTTCAACTGTTTGTCTCGAGTACCATCCTTGACAGTCAGTGCTTTGTTTGTAGATTCCATGATTAATAATTTTCTTTCAGATGTCAACATCAAAATTACTACCAAAATATCCCAAATAAATTAATATCACTTTTTATGTTGAACTTCCACGTCTCAGATAATTGAGGTATTTTTAAGAGTAACATGAAATAAAATAATACGTAGTAATAGTTTGACTGATGAATGGAATCAGTCCCGGCAGTATGTAATTGCCAATCAAATCTTGTCTTTTTAAAGCCAGCCAATCAGTGACTGCAGAAGCAATCTGCACACTGTGCACAGATCGAAAAAATTATACCCCGTATATTTGAGCCCATATGGGTAATAATAAAATAATATCCACAGATAACTTGATGATTGATTAACTATCAGAATGGGTAGTTTCAAGTAGACATTTGAAATTGTTTGTGTAAGATGTTTCGATGACTAGGTAATGTAGATGAACTGTACATCGAAGCATGAAAAGAAACAATCGAAAAAGCTCCAAAAAAAATTCAACAAGAACCACATTCAACGGAAGTAATTCCAAACAATAGGCTACTGTATCTTGACAAGATACTCAAAAGTTGAAGTATTTTAAAAACAGTAAAGTTTGTTTTGTTTAACGACGCCACTGGAGCACACTGATTTTTTACATACTGCTCCTGAAGTATTTTAAAAACAGTACCTTGTTTATGCTGGTATGAATATAACACAGAAACCTGTAATCCATAAATCCGTCAAAACAAAACTGTTGTTTTATCCTGTACTGAATTATAATGTTAAACTAACTAATCCACAACTCTGTCTAAACCATGGAGTGGAATGTAGCTCAGTCGGTAGTGTGCCTGCCTTTGAAGCGGTCGGTCATCGGATCGATCATTCTCAGTGGTCTATTTTCCGTTCCAACCAGTGCTCAACAACTGGTTCAACAAAGGTCGTGGTATGTGCTGTCCTGTCTATGGGAAAGTGCCTACAAAAAATCCATGCTGTTTATCAAAAAAGAGTAGCCTATGTAGCGGCAGTGGGTTTCCTCTAAAAATGTATAAAAATGACCATATGAATGACGTCCAATAGCCGCTGATAAGATAAAAATCAATGTACTCCAGTGGCGTTATTAAATAAAACAAACTTTTTTCACCAGACGAAAAGAAAGAAAAACTTTTATACTTAATAGCACCATTCCAGTGGTGCATCAAAAGTTAGTTAGTCTTGAACCATGTAAGATTTACTTTCAATTCAGTTGAAAAACCAGAGAAAAAAATTACAGTGGAAAATGTAGCAGATTATATTTCATGGCTTGTTTATAGGTAATGAGATTTTAAAATTCTCGGTTGCGGTATGTTTGTGTAGTGTGTGTAATTTGTGATCCAGTTTTTGTAGGTGCTTTATACAAGTGCAATGTGGAGGGGGTAATTCTCATAAACAGGAACTAGATTCTCATCTCTTGAGAATTAACAAGTGATGGCTTCCTTGGATTTGATCTCTACTGCTGTATGACCGAGTTTGTTAATTGAAAAAGTAAAGTTTGTTTTGTTTAATGACGTCACTGGCACATTGGGCTATTGGACGTCATTCATAATCATATATTATATGGTAATTTTGACACATTTCTTCAGAGGAAACCTGCTGCTGCCACATAGGCTACTCTTTTTGATAAGCAGCAAGGGATTTTTTATATGCCCTTTCCCACAGACAGGACAGCACATACCATAGCCTTTGATGAACCAGTTGTGGAGCACTGTTGGAATGGAAAATAGCCAAAACTGCAGATGGGTCCACTGAGAAGGATCGATCCAATGACAGACCGCTTCAGAGGCGGACACGCTACCGACTGAGCTACATCCTGCTCCCTAAACAGAACTGCATGAATTTCTAATTACTACTTTTATTACTAATTAGAGAATAAACATACTACTTGATGAAAGTGAAGTAATTTGTAGTGAACTTTGTTAGTGTTTCATTCCAAATTTCATTTTCAAAACAAAAAGAAATAGAATATATGAGCATGTTTTGGTTCATTTGGCTTATTTATTAATTTTATTCACTGAACCAATGAAATATGCTGGTTTAGATAGATTTTATTCAGAATTACAGAGCTAGACTGGACTGGACTAAAATCATGATGGTTTACACAGAAATCCAGATTAGAGAAATGCAGGTATAGACAGAATCCACTGTCTATAAATATTTCATGTTTCAAACATTTTTAATATTTGTGGTCATTACCTGTGAACGACATCTCCTGACCGGAGTGTACAGTTTGTAGATCTGAGAAACACGTGGTCGGGGCTGACGTAGGCAACGTGGTGTCAGGGAAAATGTATCCTTCCACCGCGGTGCAGCTGTAGACGGAGGTGTTGAAGTCACAGCGATCACAGAAAGCTGAAGTCTCTTGATATTTAGGACAGACTACACCATTACCGCAACCTGTAAATATCAATTAAAATATATCATAATTTAATATATACTGACACTGGACATGTGTTAGAGGGTTGGTAAATATAATTCATACCTGACATTGTTGGTGATCGGTTAGACCCCCACCCCCACCCTCCAAGTGTTTGACTGACATGTGTTAGTGTTTGTAAATATAACTCATACCTGACATTGTCGGAGACCGGTCAGCACACACTTGAGTCTCCATGTTGTAACCAACATAGTTACAACAACTTAAACCTTGAGAGATTTTCTCCAAACCACAGCACTGCTCATTGGCAGAGAATTTGTGAGTTTCACTCGAGTAGTAGTGAACCTGGTGAAGAGAAAATACTAATTATTTACAACTGAATATACTTGAAACATGACTAGTAAATAAAACAATATTTAGTATTTACAACTGAATATACTTGAAACATGATTAGTAAATAAAACAATATTTAGTATTTACAACTGAAATATACTTGAAACATGATTAATAAGTCCCTTCGTTGTTTTAATTAAAACTCATTAAAACACTTTTGTTTTGTCTTTACTTTTTTTTATCTTTATATAGCCATGTTTATATCACTAATCTGGATGTGGTGATGAAGTTGCCATTTTCTGGAGTCCATGACAGGTCCCTAGTTTGATGTTGGAAAGTGTGTCTAGAGTCCACACTTTTAGTCAGTTTATGAATATGGATGTAAAAACATGTTTTTGTTTGAGGGTTTTAAAATTAAAACAAGTTTGTAAATAAAAAAATTATATAATACAAACATCTTTATGAACATGGGCCAGAATGTTTAATGATAAAATTAGAAGTTATTATTATTGGCAATATTTCACTATTTCTCGTAGTATGTGTAAGTACCTTGGTATGTCCAGTATCACTGACACAGCACAGTGACGTCACGTTGTCGACATACTGAGATCCACAGCACACTCTGCCAATCTGTTCTATGTAGACCTCGCCCACCGTCTGACTACCACAACACACTGCCGAGTCCTTCACTACCTGACCTCCACAACACTGCTGACCAAACCGCGTGGACAACGTCCCTAAACATTATAAAAACTCAATTACAACATAGCATTTCACATAAATTATTTCAATGCTGACCAAACCATGTGAACAACTTTCCTAAAACAGAAATGTTAGTTATAACATTAGAGAATTTCACATAAATTATTTCAATGCTGACCAAATCTCATAGACAGCATCATTGATACAGAAATCTTAATTATAATATTAGAACATTTCATAGATTAATTATTTCAATGCTGACCAAACATAATAAAGTAAAATTGGTTTTATTGAACTACACCACAAGAGCACATTGATTTCTTTTTCAAATCAAACCTAATAAAGAGGAAAACATTGTGAATTAAAATCAGTGCCTTCAGATAAATTATCTGAAATGTTTTGTACAGCAGAAGTGAAATAATGAAATTAACAATAATTTGTATTACCTGCACAGCACAGTTGAGAACCAAGGGAGGAAAATGGAACAGCCCCACAGCATTTGTCTCCATAGCCGATAGAGATACGATCTTCCTTAGAGTCTGGGCAACAAACTTCTCCAGTTCGAACCTCAGTGTATCTAAATCATACGAAGAAACATTCACAGATAAACAGTTTCTAACATTAAACAAGAACATAACATAGATTATTAAAAACTAGGCACGAACATATTTATTATTCAATGTAGACAAATTCACAGATAAACAATCTATTTATTATGTTATATTGTAGTATAATGTTAGAAACTATTAAAAACTAGGCATGAACATACTCATTCTTCAATGTATTAAACAAATTACATAATTTGAATAGCAATACCAAAATATAATTGTAAAATCAACTATAAGGACGACCTTTATAAGAACGACAGGTATGTAGAGGTTTGATGGTTTCATGTGTAGTTTTTGTAACTAATTTCAGTGAGCATGGCATTGTTTAATTAATTGAGCCATATTTTACAATTAAGCTAAAATTGTTTTATAAAGGACACATTGATTATAGAAAAATGATAGGTTTGTTACTACTTAAAAATATGAGTAAAAGTAGTTTGTTTTATTTAACGACACCTTTAGAGCACATTGATTTTTATTTTATAATCGGCTATTGGATATCAAACATATGGTCATTCTGACAAATTTTAGAGGAAACCCTGCTACCACATAGGCTACTCTATCCTATAAGCAGCAAGGGATCTTTTAAAAAATATTAATGGCCTAGGGGCACCAAAGACAAATACGTTTCTGATTGTGTACCTAGTTCCACAACACTGGTAGTTGCGTATAGGAGAATAGAACTTGCTTCCACAGCAAACAGACTTCTCTGCTGGTTTGTACAGATAGAGCTTCCCACAGCACGCAAACCCAGACTGAATGTCATGAATGACGCCATCACAGCAGACACGGGCTCCGGAGAAACATGTTTTTCCACACAGACTCTGCAGCGGTCCACAGTCTATGTACGTGCATTTAGACTGCTCTGGAGTTGGTGTCAAATCAGTTCTGAAAACAAAAAAGGCAGATACAGCCCTGACTATGACAAGAACAATTTATTGACTAGGCCATTCAGCAACGGCATAAGAGGCGCAGTTTATGATTTTAGTCAACCGCCGCATCTGGGACAGGAACGAAAATACAAATAAAATATATATAGTGACAAGATAGCTTACAAAATACAAATAAAATAAACATTGTGGTCTAAGGAAGCTAACACAGCTCAATGTGAATGTGTTGAATGTTACAATTGATTTGATTGGTTGACAAACATACTGATCGTTACAACTAATTTGATTGGACAAGATAAACTTACTGATTGTTACAGTCGACCAGACTCATTCTTCTGACATCATATCTCCTGATGATGCCGTTTGGCTGGTCTGGAGTTGTCCAATTAACCAGCACTGAAGAAGAATTCAGTGGGGAGAGGGTTGGAGGATCAAACCCTGCAGGGACTGCCTCCGATGTAGTTCCCAGCTGAACATCACTTTTAGTACATGCAAACACAGTGCAAGCCTTGATCTGAAATAGAAAATTAATCTGTTATATTTTTGGTTCCCAATTTGATACCATTATGATTATCCAGTATGTTTTTTTTAAGTCAGGCATCCAAAATTAAAATGTAGCATATCTCAACGATATTGAAATATAGTTAATTCCAAATGCTGCTTGAATACATAAAGACACAAAATTACATAAGGGCATGGCTAGCATAAAAACATGTGGCAGCACTAATTAATGATATCAATCTAAATTCTATCATGATGGTCTGGTGCTCAAGAATGTTGAGGTATGTTTGACAATATGGAATCATTTCTGTATGAGTAGCTACATTCCTGGTATAGAGGTAGGGGTAAATTTAATGTCGGCACCGGCAACTATACCCAATTGTTTTTATAAAAATTATAAAAAGGTGATGTGCTTCACTGTTGGCATTTTTTGGCCACTGGCAAAATAATTCTTCTGTTATTTTTATTTGTTTTAACAAATTGCCATAGGTTGAATCAAAACTGCCATCAGTGAGTCTTTCACCTATGGTCAAATCCAAAACATTTGCCATGGGTTACAAATTGTTATGTTCAAGGGTATAGGGGTGTATATAAACTTACATAAATATGGTACACAGTATATGGATGTAGACCAGTAAGGGTGAGAGAGCCTGGTGTGGTGAGGTTGGTAGGTATTTCTTCGGTATCTATGTAAACTGTGTAGTTCTGAATGTCTCCGTTGGGGTTCTCGGGTGCGGTCCATGCAACTCGGAGAGAGCTGTCACTGATCACAGTCAGAATCGGGGCTGCTAGTCCAACTGGAGCTGCAGGGAAATGAAATGTTTGTTAAATTTAGCAACGCCATTACATTTATAGCACATTGATTTTAATCATCGGCTATATGACATCAAATCAATATCGAGAATGATTAGAAAGGAAACAATTTTTTTTAAATAAATGTTTGTTAAATTTAGCAACGCCATTACATTTATAGCACATTGATTTTAATCATCGGCTATTTGACATCAAATCAATATCGAGAATGATTAGATAGTAAACAAATATTTAAAATAAATGTCTAACTGTTCGTACATAATTAGTTTCAGCATATTCCGTAAGACAGTTTTTATTTATTTCTAGTATTGTGGTCACATACCTCTATGTTCTGCCTACCATAGATTTGCACATCAATTTTAGAGCGATGTTGTAGTTAGCATATTGGTTGGTTTTAATTATTTTTGTTCTTACATCCAATTAAGGTTAAAGTATGGTGTCATGGGCACACAGCTCAGCTTTCTGAGCCATCTGTCCAGAACTTCTTCTGATAAGCACAAAGGGAGTTTTATTTGTACTTTCCAACAGACAGGATAGCACAAACCATAGCCTTTGTTGAACCAGTTATATTTCATAACAATGTTTATTTAGACCTATCATTGTCATGTTACTTCATATTACATGCCCCCATCTGACTTTCTGCCTATCACAGATTGGCTAGTGATGGTGGATCCACCAAATATAGTCAACTTGTGTGATGTAGTTAACATATTGGTTTGTTATATTTATTCTTGTTCTTAAATCCAATTACGGTTCAAGCATGGTGTCATGGGCACACAGCTCAGCTTCTAAGCCATCTGTCCTGGACAGATCTGGACAGATATTAATGTTAGTAGAAGAGAGAAAACCCCACTGCTTCCACACTAGTGTGGCTACTCTTATCAATAAACACCAAGGGATTTTTTATATTTACTTTTCCACATACAGGACAGCACAAACCATGGGCTTTGTTAAATCATTTATTCAGCAAGTGATCCTATGACAGGATAGCACAAACCATGGCCTTAGTTAAATCATTTATTCAGCAAGGGATCCAATGACAGGATAGCACAAACCATGGCCTTAGTTAAATCATTTATTCAGCAAGAGATCCTAAGACAGGATAGCACAAACCATGGTTTTAGTTAAACCAGTTATAGAACCATGGATCTGAACATATTCCATAACAATGTTTATTTAGACCTATGATTGTCACTACTACATACCTCCATCTGAAGTTCTGCCTATCACAGGTTTGCTTGTGATGCTGGCTCCACCGAATATAGTCAACTTGACCGTGATCGTGTAGTCAACATTAGGGACCAGGTTATCCAGTGTAACGTTTGTTCTTGCTCCATCTACATCTTTAGATATTTTCTGAACTGAACTTATACCAGCCACGTTGATGCTCTGAACATCACCTTGAAGATCTACTGGTGCTAGAAAATAAGTAAAAATGTTAGATTTGAACTTGTACCAGTCACATTGATAACAAGATGTTGAAATGAAAAACAAGTTATTTATATTGTGAATTGAATAATTAGAGATTTTGCAGGCTTTTTATGACATTTTCAGACCCATAATAAATTGTATGGGTTTTTTTAACAAGCAGTATTCAATTTAATAATAAATAGCAAGTAAACAAATTAAACAAATCAAAAATGTACCAAAAAGTGTAATGTTCTAAATATTTTCTACAAAATGTATAAGCATTTGCAATTTTATTTCTTTTCCAAATTGTTTATCTCCATAAAAAAGTGCCATCTTTATAAATTGCATAAAAATAATTTAACAAATGCTATTCAATTAAAATAATTGATGGCAATTAAAAAGGTAAACAAATGCTTAATATTCACGTTTTGTACAAAAAGGTGGCATGTTCTCTAAATATTTTCTATAAAATGTTCATAAGCATTTGCAATTTTATTTCATTTCCAAATTGTTTACAAGTGGTATCTGTCTTGTCATTTACATATAGGTACTTACAAAACACAACTTTATAAATTGTCATAAAAAGAACTGCTTTCTGACTATAACTTCTCTTAAACAAAAAATTAAACATGATATGACGTCTGCTATAACAGGTCATTCTGAATGCAGACATTAAAACTTGACATATTAAATATTGAGATAAATGATAGTTACATGGAAGAGTCCATTCCACTAGCAATGACAGGTGATTAATGGTTGACACAGTAATGTTGGGTGGTTGCCGTGGTAATCCTCCGAATGTTGTAACTTCCTCTGAAGGTGTACTGCTGATTTGACCAATCTGATTGAAGACTGTCACTTTATAGACATACGTGGTAAACATCGGCAAACCTCGGTCTTCATAGAAGAAACCCGTACCAGAATACACACTCTTCCATTGCAATAGGTCATCAACAGAAGCTGAAACATTTATTACAAAGTAATCACTACATCCTAGAATTGGGACCAGGCACATTTTTAACAAGCTTAGTCATTAAGGAAATTTATGTATGCAAAACATGACATTGTTCTGTTTTACTGGCTTAGATTACCTGCCTCCACTCTTATTAATCACCATCAAAGGTCTAATCAAATCTGTCTTTTTTTTAAATGTTTTAATTGGGTTTTTTTTTATTGGCAATGATACATTTTACAAAACAAGATTGACAAAATACAAAGAGGAACAAAAAACAAAAAAGTATAATATCTCACAGTCAAGAGGTTGTCTGACTTTTTGACGGGATAGTTCAAAGCTCATGTCGGGTCCGCCAGGCTGTGCGGGTCTCTGCCACAAGACGGAGATCATGGACTGGGAAATGGCTGTTGGTGTTGGAGGTTTCTGGCCAGCGGGGATGCTTGCGTCTGTAGTGACTTGATACGGGACGCTCTCTGTACACCCACCACCTGTAATCAACAATCATAATAATAACCAGGGTTTTCAAATTGTTTTTGAGTGAAGGGGATTAGATTAAACTAGCAGGCACCATAATATGTTAGCGTCATGTAAATATTGTCACAAAAACTTATATCTGTATTAATATTTTTGGCTGTTGAGTAAAAAGTAGCCAGTGCATCCTGCTGACTGAATTTAAAAGCCCTGAATAACTGATTTAACAAAGTCAATGGTTTGTGCTGTCCTGTATGTGGAAAAGTGAATATATAAAATCCATTGGTGTTTATCGCTAAGAGTAACCACTAACATTAATATCTGTCCTGGACAGATGGATCAGCAAGCTGAGCTGTGTGCCCACAATAGCATGTTTCAATCTTAATTGGATGAAAGCAATTTTGATTAGCAATTACTTATTGTGTATAATATTACTTTTAAATTGTGTAGGAATCTCAAAAACTTGTATATTCAAGACATGACACTGAACAAATGCTCCCCGATAACCAACCAACAATCATCATTCAAATAAAACCTCATGTATTGTCAACCACAATTACTCATGACCTGTTCGAGGATTTTCTTTTTATGATGCAATTAGAAAACAACTAACAAAATTCAAATGTTTGCTTTTTAATGGTATACAAATTAAAAAAATTCAACCTATTAAATACACTCATTAATTAAGAAACTTTTGTCAGTTTTCTTTAAATAAACAAAACAGGATCTAGCTCATCTGAGATCATTGCATTAAAGGATCGAACCTCTGTTGACCATATTCTCATTTTCCCCCATCCTATACAGTACTGCACAACAGAGCAAAGGCTGTGGCATGTGTTATCCTGTCTGTGGGATGCTACATATAAAAGATCCCTTTACTAATAAAACAAATGTAGCGGGTTTCTCTTAAAACTGAGTCAGAATGACCATGTGTGACATCCAACAGCTGATGATTAAAAACATCAATGTGCTCTACTGGTATCATTAAATAAAACAAACTTTACTTTTTATATGTTTGACATCCAACAGCTGATGATTAAAAACAATCAATGTGCTCTAGTGGTGTCATTAAATAAAACAATCTTTACTTTTTATATGTTTGACATCCAACAGCTAATGATAAAAAATATCAATGTGCTCTAGTGGTGTCATTAAATAAAACAAACTTTTAAACAAACATTTCTTTTGTTTGTAGATTGTTCATACATACTTGTACAAGCCGTGATGGTAACAGCATACTTGGTGTATGGCTTGAGATCAGAAATGTCCACAGTCAGGGTTTTCACGTCTCGGATTTCTTTCTGAGGTTCAGGTAATCGGATGATATACGACTCAATAATCCCATTCGGCTGGATGGGAGGTTTCCATGAAATTCTTAAAGATGTTGCACCCAATACAATCACATCAGGGGGAATAACTCCAGCTGGACCTACAAAGAAACATTATAAGTTGTAGAAGCATGATGGATAAATGGCTTTTTATGTACCCTCTGTGTGCTCTTTTACCCAGAGTCGAACGTGAGGGGTAAAGAGAGAACACAGAGGGTAAATAAAAAGCCATTTACCCAGAGAGATGCTTCTACAATTAATTTATCTTGCCGACATGTTAAACTAAGCCAAATAATAAAAAAATTAAAAATAATGTGATTAACAAGACATACCAATCAGACATGGATGAAATCACTTGGCAGGAACACTACGATCATAATTAGATTACCGAGTTCAATACAGTGGCTTTTTAAAATAATTACAATATTGATTGATTATCAATGTTGTTTATAATCTAATTATTGCTCTTGTATTAATTGGGGTGACTGGAAACTGATGAAAATTACAAACAGGGTATAAGAGAATCTGGCTCCACCCATGCAGGGTATAAGAGTTTTCTCCAATGGGAAACAACCAATGGGATTAAAGAATTTTACATGAAGGTGATATAATAGTTTTTTCTGAATATTGGTAAACAATGTTAAGGAAACTCACGTGACGACATAGTAATAACCGATGCCCAGGGTCCAATGCCTGTCCCAGCTGAGTTTGTTGCCGTCATGCGGTAGTCATACGTTGTGAATGGAGACAAAGATGATGATTTATCAACGTATGCTAATTCAGCTGTTGATGTGAATGTTGATACAAGTTCTATATTATCAGTGTCAGTCACCTTGCGCTGCAGTGTGTACCCAGTCAGTACTCCATTGGGATTGGCTGGCTCGGACCACCTGACTTTCACAGAAGCTGGCGTGGGTGACTGCAGAATGGGAGGTGCTATGCCATCAGGTGCTAGAACACAAACATAAACACTGATTATAAATGCATGTTAAAAAACATTATGAAGAACAAGTGAAGAGTCCAGATGCAAAATGCAATTTTGAAACCATTTTAAAACAAAACAAATTAAAAAGTTTATTGTTAAAACAAAATTAAAATGCTAATTGGTATTCAAAGTAATCATATCCATATGTGTCATAGCATTAGCATTAATAAAGAAAATAAAGTTATATTTAAAAAAATTATTTTATAAAAAGGATATATCATGTTTAAAGTTAATGGCTACCTGTTTCTAATGTGCGCACTCTGCTTGACTCTCCACTCATGGTACAGCTGGCGAGCGTGCACACCTCAACAAAGAAAGAGTAGAAGGTGAATGGAGTTAAGCCATCAGCTTGGAATGATGTTGAAGAGTTAGAAACCTGAAAAACACATTAAACATGGCTGATAACTACCTATAACAAAAAACATTCAATTTATCACAGTATTTCAATGAAACAAATAATATCTTTTACTAAGTATAAAATAGTTTGGCTAGTCCTGTTTTTGGTTTGGAAATGATAACACTAAAATAAACTTTAGCTTTAAGTATCACACAACAAAATTATCTACAAGATCAGAAAACAACATCCCAAGTTTTAAAAGTAAAGTTTGTTTTATTTAACGACGCCACTAGAGCACATTGATTTTTATCTTATCAGTGGCTATTGGACGTC